>JAAGNO010016247.1:20241-45273 GCA_033439905.1 Ceryle rudis | reverse complement strand
TTTTTTTTCCAACACATTTTAAATCCAAGGTAATGAGGAAAAGCAAAGCAGATAAAAACTTTGTTTTTCACCTCATTGTACATGGATCAACACTAGCTAGCTTAGCCTGTGTTCCAGAGGTATCTTCTGTAGCATCAGCTAAAGTGCTGCCACCAGCAGTATCTGCATAGAATTTATGTAGACCTCATTCCAAATTACTTAGGTTGGTTCTAGAAGGAAGTATTAATGTCATCAGTGAGTGGCCACCTCTTGGCCACTGTCCTTCCTAAGAAAGTCAGGTTAGTTCTAACATAGAACATGACTCTAATGAAGTAGTACTGAGAGACAAACAGTAGTTAGCCTTAAAATGGATAAATCTTCAGTAATTTCAGATCTTTGAAATCCAGTTACTCGGTACTTTTTACCTCACTGCTTTCATGGCCTTTCTGTATTGCCCACTTGCCTTTTTCTGAGTCATGCCTACAGTAACTGAAAACTATTTTTGCTTATTTGGTGGAAAATCTAGACAGATTGAAATACAGCACATTGTGTCTCTGCTCTCTGCTGCTCTTATGTGCAAACTCTGAGCAACAGCCGTGCAGTTTATCATGCTCGTTACATTTCATTGTGTTCGTTTCTTCACGACTTATTACTTTAGAAGAAAAGATACATTATCTAACAGTTTCCTGGACCCCTGGTAAATACTGGGCTGACAAATGTATATATAAGTGCAAGGAACTGCAAAGATACCTGCGCTCAGAACAACAGGATCCATCGGATAACTGGAGTTTTTAGTACTTTTTTCCTTCCCCCCCTAAATAAATCTCCCAAACTGCATATTCTACTTCTGACTCCTGCAGTGTCTCCATCCACCCTTTCTATCTTTTATGTATTTAATTGTGCTGTTTCCCTCCATTTGTTTTTTTTTTTTTTTGATCAGAGTGATCAAATTAAACTGGTCAGTATGTCATCAAGATAATGTTGGACTTTGTTCTATATGCTTCAGTTAAAGCTGACCCCAGATTCATCACTTGTGATCTGATTTGAATAATTTTTTTAAAAAATCAAACTGTTTTCATGCTGCGAGGAAAAAAAAAAAAAAAAAAGACTGGTATTCTCCCTTCCAGTCCTTGTTTTCTACATCCTAAATTGCAGGTTTTGTGCTGATGTTACAGAAATAGTTGGAGAAGGCTTCATGTTCTCCAGAACCTAATGCAAGAGATTAATTCTCTGCCCCTTCCTCTCCCATTTGTAACTTTTACGATCCGTGAAATACAGTGCAGCCTTGCAGTCATGCTGATGCTGTGCAGCCTCCCCTCTTGTGTATTTGATAGGAAAAAGATCCTACTGCTTTTTCTGGATTTATTCTTAAACAATTAAGAACAGCATAAAACCAGAACAGGGGAGAAGAAGATGATGTTTGAGGAGAAGATCAAATGCACAAAATGATAACTTGGGGTTTATCCAAAGGACATTTTCCTTTACCCAGACATGCTTTTTCTCCTTGTTGCTGTCATGATTGATTAGTGAAGCACTAAACAATTCATGTAATTATTCACCAACTGCAGACCATCTGGAGGTAGGAATTTGCAGTCTTTCTAGAAATGTATCTGCACTGGGTTTGCTGTATGGTTTGGAGCCTAGTACTTAATCACCACATGTGGGAGGTGTTAACTAGGGAATTGCCTTTCCAGTCTAACTACATTATCATTTATATTGTGCTGTAAATGTCTATAACATTTAAGATGCTTTACAAAGGGTTAGAAGTGCAACGCACATAACAGCTCCTACCCCAAAGAGCATAGAGTTGAAGTGCACAAGTGGGTACCGTAAAATAGAAGGCAAATGATGAGGGGAGAGTGGCTGCTAGAGGGGTAAAGGAGCAGATGTCAGAAATTTTTTGGAGGAGGAGGTGAGTGAGGAGGAGGGAAGCTGTTCCCATGTGAAAGATGATCTAAACTGGGGAGTGGGTGAAGGAAAAAAATTGGAGTTTCTTACGCTTATGTCTGCTGTCCTATCAAGAAGTGTTTGCGCTTTTGAAAGCACAGCTAAATTTGACAAGAAAAATAAACCTTTTAAACGCACTAGAGTAAAAAAAAAATGTAAAACCCCTGCCCATTCCATGTTCTAGACATAATGGGTATTACAAAAGTAACTCTTGTCACCAAAGTAATGCACGTCTTACAATGAGAATCTCTCAAAAAGCTCATAAAGCCATCACAGACTGCACCCCTCCTCCTCCAGAGACCAGGCAAAAAGCACCAGATTGAAGAAAGGCCTGAAGGTCAGCAACTTGGACATGAGGGTCAGCAATCTGGCTTTGTGGACAAGAGGCAGCAGGCCTGTTCTTCAACTGGGGATAATACAGTGGCTGCCAGACTATAGTTAAACCAGAGACTGCCCGCCTTTTTCACTCTGGTGCTTCACATATGCCCAGTGATGAGTGGGAACGACACACCTTAGCAATGTGGTCTTTTTTGGTTAAGACTTAGAAATTTAGCATTTTAAGATCCAGCAATGACAGCTCCATCATTGCCATTGAAGCTACAGATATGTATTCATAAGGAATCATTGAATATGAAGAGACATCTATGGTTGGGATAATGTCTCCTGGCTGGGGGAACATCCATACTGCTTCACGCACTAGTTACTTTCTGCAGAGCTCGTTTCTACAGCTCGTACGGTGCATATAGTGAGGTTTTGGCTGTGTAGTCCGAAGTAACAAAAGCCATCTCATTATCAGAATTTCTGTACGATATCTGGCCCTCCTTCCAAGACACAACAACAACTGCATTTGAAAATGCAGGGAAGTGGGTAGATTTGATGCAGATGCAGCTTTCCTCCAAAGGCATCCCGCAATGCAAACATATGGGCTGCATCTCTTTATGCTGATAAACACAATACCTCGGCCTGTTGTCTGGTGGAGGTATGGCAGAGCTTATAACTACAGCACTAAGGTCTCCTGGTATAGTCTGTCCTTGCTACTTACAGAAAATGGACCTTGTCCTACAGCTGAGCCAGGCTGTGCGTTGTTTGTGGGAGAACTAATCGGTACGGTAACAATTAAACACAAGAAACTGTCATGACCTAGTGCTGGAATTCCTGCCCTGCTCAGACACATGGTACACTTGTACAGACGTAACAACAGTGTCTAGCTAATTCAGAACCATGATTAGACAGCAGATAGTGACCAGGAAGCCTCCCTAACACCCGACTTTCTCTGGTTTTGCACAACCAGTACCTGAGGAATAGCAGCACCGAACAGATGGAATCCTCCCGTCTCCTATTGGGATGTCAGCTGCTACCCATATTTTGCCCCACTGATTTTGTCTGGTTCTCTCATTCATTCAGTGTGATGCGGTTCAATCTTACCCCTAACTAATTTGTCATCCCTTCCCAGCTTCACAGAATCACGCAGAATCACAGAATTTCCTAGATTGGAAAAGACCTTTCAAGATCATCTAGTCCAGGCATTAAGTTAACACTGAGAAGACCTTGACTAAACCATATCCCTCAGCACAACGTCTGCGCGACTCTTAAATACCTCCAGGGATGGGGACTGAACCACTGCCCTGGGCAAGCTGTTCCAGTGCCTGATAACCTTACAGCATCTGGAGTTTTTTCTCAACAATCTCCTTTCTATAGCAAATTAATTAAAAATAGTCATTAATACTGAACTCATATCCCTGTGGAGTTGGTTCTGGGCCACAGGTAACTCCGTGAGCTGATTTTTGTAACCAGTTGCACACAGAAATGAAAGGGCAGGAAAATTAGGTGAGGAATGATTCTCCCTACTGATCCTGCAATTAAGAAAAGGTGAGAAGCAGTAAATACCACCAGAGTTGTCATATAGACTTAGCAATGTTTTACATTCTATCACACTTATTCCCATTCTGTCTCTCTGAGCAGGCAGCTGCTAGACTTAACTACAGAGAGATAATGTCAGAAAACAGAAGCAAAATATTTTGATCTGGGGACTGCAGAACTGTGGGTGGTGTAAACTGTGGCCTCCTTGGAGATCAGAGACGAACCAGAAAGAACTTTTAGAAGAGTGAGAAGCTAAACTACACTGTTACCAAATTCCTGTGCTATCCTTGCCTAAGTCCATGGGAGGTTCATCATAGACTCCAGCGGAGTCAGAATTTCCTTCTCAATACTTAACACTCTACCAGGTTAACAGAATAAGACTCAAAAAAACCACTTTCTGTACATTTTTGTGGACTAGATATATATTGTTGGGCTATCCCACTTAACCACATCCCAGCTGCATATTGGGTAAGACTCAGGCATTCATTAGTTTCTCCCCCCCTTGGGGCCTTGATTTCTATTAAGTGGGTATCTTGGTATAGGGAATGGAGAGGAATCTTGGTCTGCTCTGAGCTTGTCTCTAGTCTCAGGGCACCTGCGAACATCATGGCACATATCCACACATCACTTCAGATGCAGCCTAAGCTTCTGAAAGATGTAGATATCAATACAGGGAAAAGCTCATGTGCTTCTAGTAACAATTCAATCTTTCCCCCTGGAGATAGGGCTGTTTCATAAATGGTCTAGTAATGCTCGTTGTCTTAGATGTCACAGGAGGGTATTCATCCAACACGATAGGGAAGTGCTTTAACCAGGCTGAAGACCAAATAGTAGACTGATGTGAAGTAAAAAGAGAGTGGGAACCATCTGGTGATAATTGCTGGTGCAGATCATTCTTCCCTTGGAATTCATACTGGTTTTTTCATTAAATTAACACAGGCTCGGCATTGAAAAGAAAGAGGGGAAAGAGAAGAGGAAGTGCAAAGGGAGGAGAGTCTTTGCCTTGGTCTGCCAGGTAAGTCCCACCTAGTTACTTACCCTTCCAAGATGTTTCATCACTAATGCGTTTAAAAGTCCCATGTGCCAGGGAAACAGATGACTTTTGGGGACATATGTGGGTTGTGTATCTGCCATGTTATAAGAAAAGGGATTTTATAACCAGCTCTACCAAAAACATGTTTTAGACGAAACATTTTTTACAAGCAAATGAGGAGGAAATGTCCTCATGTTTTCCAGAAGCACCCAGCACAGTCCTTAAATCAAATCCCATAACTTGATCTTATTCATTCATAAAGGAGAATTTTTCTTCCCAGCACACAGCAGTATCCCTGGGAAGGCAGAAGAGTTTGCAATCTGACCTGGACTCAGCGGGTCTGTGCTGCACCTTTTGTGTACCCAGTGAGCTACACGGTCACCTCAGCAAGCCATGATGAAGCTGTATGACCACTGACATTCTGTCTGGGCAGGCTCTTGTAGGAGTCTGTAGTTTTCTGTGCCATGCTGATACAGAAACATTAGAGTTGATTTCATGAAGAAGGGGGCAATGAAGGTAAGGAAAGGTTTAAATTGGGACATTTTCCTGCTACAGTCTAAACCAAAAGTAGTTATCAAATTAATTCATAAACACCACTAGCCACTGACAGTTCTTTGCTGCTTCCAGATTAAACAGAATTCAGACCAGTGATCAAGAGGAGAAGTCTTTCTCACAACCCCATGAGCCATCAGTTTCCCAAGAGCACTGGCTTTTATAGGAATGTCAGGAAACACGCAGTAGTCTTGGCGTAGTGTATGCTTAAAATGTTAATGACCTTTCTAGCCTAAATGTCTTTGAATTACTCTAATTAGATAGCAGAAAACTTTTTAAAGTTGCATTCCTGGAGCAAGTTAAGCACTGTTTCTGTTACCTGTCATTCCTCAGAGACAGCATCTGAAATACTTACCTGAAGTGTAGAATCTGAACACTGTTTAGTTTACCCCACACTTCACTGTAGCAACCTTCCCTGAATTGTATAATGCTGCATGAGAATGAGCAGTGCCCAGGGTCACCTGAGTCAATGTAATTTAGTTTATGGAAAAGGGACATAGTGTCTTTCCCTCACACCCCCACATACCCTCCCTCCCCCAAGCAGATTCAATAAAAATCTTCCTTACATACTGAGTCAATGCTTCCAGGATTGTGTATCATACTGCGACGGCTAGAAAATCTTGTGTAAATTTGTGTATTTGGGTCACTGTGTATTTGGTCTAAGATGCAAAGATGAGCTGAGCATAAGTGAATACACTTCTCTAAACATACAGAAAGACGACTATTTAATTCAATGAAATAAAAGAAATAGGAACAAAATAGCTGAAGCACGACTGCTGTAAACAAGATGGCTGTGATGGTCTGCATAGAAGCTTTTGTTCTTTGCAGTTCAGTAACACCTTCAATGCCATATACAGAGGGCACACACTAGGAAATCCTGACCCTACTGCACAGAGCTTGGCTCTTTGGTGACATGGGGTGGTGAAACATCCAGGGCTAGTGTCCAAAATTACAGAAGGGTTATGTGCCGGGCCATGTGCTGATTTGAATTTCACACTGATGCCAGGGGTCAGTGTATGTGATACATTATATGTTGGTAATATGGAAAGTGACAACATCCCAGAGACACCCTAACCTCGCGAGCCAAAGAGTGACCTCGTTAGGCCACAGAGGAAGACTTTGAAAAGATGTCTTTCTGCATCCAGGATCAGAGTCAAGATAGTTACATGAGACTCGTTATTTAACGTAACAGCAAATCCTGTCTTTGGATATTGTGCATTAATCGAGACAGCGCGGGTGGGTGGGGCTGCACAGGTACAGAAGCTGTGTCTTTTGGTCTCTCTTGAACTATAAACACTCAGAAATTGCACCAGGTTGTGTGTTGCACTTTTATTTCATGCTTGTATTTGATCTCCTCTTTCGTGTCTGCTTCACATATTCTGGTTTTCATGGTAAGGTTGCTGCTAGCAGTCTGAAACCTTTTGAGGTGTAGATGTTAACATCAAATGCCTGAGTGTGGAGGTCAGCATTTGTTATTCTCTGCTTTGTACTCTATGTGTTAACATTTAACAACAAAATTTAAGTGTATAGGATGCAGCACTATTAACAGTTTGGGGTTTTTTGCCCTAAAGGGCATCTGTACTTAATTTTTTTGCCACAGAGGCAACAGTTTAGCTTCGGGCAGCAACTCATAAAATAACGGTATATGCTAATAAGAGATCAAGCTTCTTGTCACCCCGTGTTTACTTGCAAGAATGATTTTACAGCAGAATTGCAAAGCTAAACATAATCTCTGTAACAGCAAATTTACTTCTGTCTCTGAAAAACTGAGCTCATGTTTGAGACAAATTAAAGCCCAACAAGCTTAACTTCTCTAGCAGTAGAAAAAAGGTCAGGAGGAAAGTGAGATTTATTCATAGAGATGTCCATACTTTTCTTATAAGTAGGCTTAGAGGGACAATATATCACAACTGTATTCAAGGTTTGTGCATCAGAAATTATCACACCACTCAGAGTACCTAATTCCAGGTGTTGTTAACATGTCTACATACTACAGACAACTAAAGCATAGTTTAATGATGCCTTCTGCTCTTTGGAATTGGTTTGGGTTAAGTTTGATCAGACATTTTGGAAGATGTACAAGCTTCATGCATCGGATATGTCTGGTCTGATTCTCCATTCTGCTGTGAAATTCACAGAAAATGGCAAAAACCCCTGTACAACCTGCTGGGAAAAGTTAAATGAGATAAATAAGAAATAGTGGTCTGGAATGCTGCACTCTGTACATGCATGAAAAAGATACCGGTACTTATCCAGGGAAACAAATCCCAGCAAGTATTTACTGATGGAACTCGTTTGTGAGTCAGTCAGAACTTTTACTGCCAGCGTGCCATACAGCCACACTGCTCAGGAGGCTCTGTTTTTCTTGGTTTTCCATTTTATTTGTGAAGATGACCTTCCAAGCCAGTCCTGTGTGTCCTGTGAATTTTGTAATTATGTTCAAGCAACATCTCAGTATCCGTACTCATCCTGGGGGCCCAGCCGTACTACTTCCTGAATAATCATCCCTCTCAGTCTGGCCTCTGCAGAAGGATTCAAACCCTGAATAATTCACCCTCCCTCCATAGTCCGTGCCTCTGGGAATGTTTTCGTTCCGATGTTTAAATGAGAACATCTGTATGGAAGAACCACTGCTCTTCTTCTCACCTGGCATTTCCCATGCAGAACCTTCTTTAGTCAATCCAGCTCACAAACTTTTTTTTCCAACTCAGTATCAGAATCCTGTCTTGATTTGATTTGTGTTTCCTTCTGCTCAAAGAACAGTTCTAAGAGAGATAGTCATTGAAGACTCTGCATCAAATACCGTCTCCATTCCGTCAGGCACAACTCTGTGAACCATACTATCAGATCATTTTTTTTCAGTTTCCTCTGCTGTCCTTCCAACCTTTCCTCCTTTCTGGAGTGGAAATTAAGCACCCCTTTTCCTAAGTATTCCATGAAGTCCCAGACACTCTCAGTGAACTGTGGTAAACAGAAAGTATCCCCCTTTCCCTGAAATGAATTTGGGATTCTTAGATTTGATTCTTCTAAAAATTCTCACAGTCACTGAGTCCTACGCCCGATTGTGACAGGAAGTATGTGAGGAGTGTAATTCACAGTGCCTTTTGGTCCTCGACAAAATGGGACTACAGCAGAGACATCATCAAAACAATTGCTTGTATTTTCTTCTGCTTTACCCCACAGTAACTAGATTAGAGGAATTTGTCTTTCTTGTTACATCCATCTCTGTAGACGCATCAGTTGGTCCAGATACTACCACTGAGGATCATGAGCAATGATTCAATTAACCTTGCTTTGAAAAGGTTGTTGGTAGCATTTGAAATTAACCTCTAACAGCTAAATTAGTATTTATCTTCATCCTATTCTATTTTTGACTTCTAATGAGTCAGAAGTGGCTCTCCTAGAATAAACCTATGGATTGTGGATGAAGAAAATACTAAGTATTTATTTTTCCTCTTTCAAGGAAACACATATTTCATCTGCCTCTTATCACAAGCCCTTTGCTAAAGACAATAATGCTCTCATTTCAGTAGGAAAAAGAAGATAGCTTCAAAGAGAAGTTGAACATGACATTATTGACATAAACAAAAAAGGTCATCTTTCAGAAGCCAAAGTTTTTTATAGTACGTTCTGTTGAGTAGTTTTGGCTTAGGGGTTTTTTGGTTGTTTACTCTGTCTTGATTCCAAGACTTTGGACAATATGTGAATGTTGTGTATCATGTATCTTTACCTCATTTTTTAACTGAAGGGGTATGATCTTCATAACATAACCTGTTGAGGTTTTTTCAACAATTAAAATTTCCCATGATAGTAAGGAAACATCTGACTGTTTTTTGTGTCATTGTCTGGTTCAGAATTGGACCAGTGCTGAGAAGTCCTGTTTAGAGATGAGTGTCGAATGTGGACATGAAGGTTTTAGTAATTTCAGTTGCTACTCATTTGCATGCAGAGACAAATTTACTAGAGAAATGAAAATTTGACATTCATCTCCACGTATAAACAGAATGATTTATTCTTTAAATTCAAGTAACCTTCTCTGGATACTTTAAGAGCTATTTTTCTTTTTTTTTTTTTTTTTTCCCCAGCATATAATTGAGGTGGTTTTCTTTAGCAAAGGAATTTTATGTTCAATGAGTTCAAATTTACTCAGTCCTGACCTTAGAAACTTCAATCTCTGCCTAGAAAGTTATATTTCTGAAAATAAAGGTTGAGTGCCAGTAGAAACCAGGGGTAAGTCTTAACAGATGGCAGTGCATGCTGCAATTTTATGAAGTTTCTTCCCATGACTGTATAGAAAATTTCTTCTGTATAGTGGTTGGGTTCTGTGCAATTTCATATGAATATATATCGTGTGGAGTTAGTCCTGCCAAAAAGTAGAGCTTGGTGACATGGTGACACGAACACATGTTTTCTGACACGTGCCTGAACCTCGGACAAAATTCTGTTAAAGCCTGATACTCAATACAGTGCTTCCTGGTGATAGGGGCTGGCGTCTCTCCGAGGTGAGCCGTGTACATGCACGTGAGCTCAGCCTGTTGCAAAGGTCGTTTATACTGAGGTAAATATACAGATGGACAGAAACATCTGTGGAAAATTTGGTCAACAAGAGAGCAAGTAAAAATCAAGGGATAATTTGGCATTGAGTTATTTGCCCTTTTTAAGGAATGTGACTTGTTCCGTGCCACTAGGATTCTGTTACGTTCTGTGTCCCTAAGAGGAAGTTGAGGTAGTGTAAAATTACCTTACGTGGCCTCTGAAAACATTCTTTTGCAACAACTCTGCCACCTGATTTGTTGGCGAGATCCTGCTCTAGCAGGTATTGCGGCAGGTGGACTAGAATGACCGTGTTTCGCTCATTTTTGTTCTCTGGGAAGGATTTCTGGCTGGCCATGGAAAGAGTTGGATCTGACTTGCAAGCTAAAAATATAATCCATCTTAAACTCCAGAGGAAGCTTGGATGGATTCTCAGAATATTCTTAATTCAGCAGAGCCAAGTGTGTCAAACTTTTTTTTTGTTTCCTGAAATATGAGGGAATACTGAATACAGAAAGCCAGGTATTAGTTGAAAATAGCATGAAAATTCTAATGTGTGCAGAGGAGAAAAGGTTTGAAGGGTTTAAACAGCCCCTCTGCAAACTAAATAATTGCTGACTGGCGTAAAAGAGTTAATTACAGCTTGCTTTCCAGGAAGTAAGGCCTTTTTAATACCTGCAGGTGTCCAGTAGATTCTTTTGTATCAGCTAGCCATAAGGGGTAACGTGATCCTCCACCATTTCATTTTGAGTGGAAGTAGACACAGTTTGTAAGCTAATAGTGAAGATTAATAGCTAGATCTTTAATGAAAATAAAATGAACACCACACCAAAATGCCTTTCAACTTTTTATAAGTTCAAACTGGACTCCAGCAGGGCTCTAATCTGCCTTTGAACTTCAACCGAAAGACTCCGATCAGAGCCGCTTTGTATGTTTGGATCATTGCTTTACAGCCCGGTTTCAGCGCCAGCCTGTTGGAAACCCCCATGCCCCGCTGCCCTCTGCCTGGTGAGGTCAGGCACGGGCTCCTCACTGCCAGATACGGCAATCACCCTTCTCTTGGCAGCTCTCAGTAGAAGCTGAGAACCACCTGGTTCTGTGACTGAATGAAGCCAGTGCTTGCTGCTGCTGCTTCTTTTGGGCTTTTAACGCCTTTTATCAAGAATTTCCTTTTTATTAGAAAGACTGTTATGGCGGCGCACATAAAAAAATCATAAAGCTTTACGCAAGGAAGAGATTTCAAATGTTCAAATGCCTTAGTGTTATAATGAGGACAACAATGGCCACTGCATTCAGAGGCTACTCTGAGGTAATGCTTTTGATGTTCTACTTGGGGGCCCATTAAAGCATTTGCAGGGGACTGTACTCCCTCTGCTATATCCTCACACACACTTTTGGAGAAAGAAGGGAGAGGGTGACAGGCCCTCCTCCCCCACTGTTACACTTTTTACACTGAGATAGCTCTGAGCGACCTTTCTCTTGTAGACATTTTTAACCACAGGAAGCTCTTCATAAATCTTCAGATGTCTGATGTTCTTAGAAAATGGGTTAATAGCACCAACTGAAATGCTGCCAGTACACTTTCAAATATACATTCAGATATAGCATTACTAAATTGGACTATAAGACTCAGTTTGAGAGCCTTCTGTCAGCAAATAGCTTGATGTAGAAATCATGGACCTAAAGGCTACAAAAAGTAATTTTATCAGTCATTAAGCCCTTCTTGGAAGTCATCACATAAAAAACCTTAGCGATGCTGGGATGACCATCCTCCATAACAGTGTGGAAATGATTAAAGTGCAAACTGGAAGCCAAAGCCAGAGGTGCTCTTTTACTTGGGGGGTCTGCTATCCTTCTGCACTGATTTTCTGGCCTCTGTTCAGACAAGCTACTGTTAATTATCTTATCTATCTTATCTTATCTTATCTTATCTTATCTTATCTTATCTTATCTTATCATCTTATCTTATCTTATATCTTACCTTACCTTACCTTACCTTACCTTACCTTATCTTTATATATACTGAAATACAAGCGCCGGAGCACTTCTTAAAATGCAACATTTTATGTAATTACCAGGCTAGACTTACACATGCTCATGCTGTGTGTACACCTACAGTCATTGTAGAATTACACAGAATTACACAGAATTATCAAGAGGCTGGAATAGACCTCTGAGATCATCAAGTCCAGCCTAAGACCTGACACCACACCACCACCTAGCTAGAGCATGTCACTAAGTGCCACATCCAATCTTTTTTGTGAAACACTTCAGTAAAAATGGGACCTATACGCTCAGTACCCAGCGTATGTTCTCTCTAAATAGCTACCATGAAAAATCCCAGACAAGTCTACAGCCATGCTCCCCTTTTTGAATGTTGCAGTACCATCTAAAGACTGGAAACGGATGAGTAACCAGGACCTGACCCACAGAAGGCAACTAAACAAGGAGTCGTACAAAGGTCCGTAGATGCCAGCACCAGAAGCAGTCACGGAGACTCTAGCTTGTCTTCGCTCCGTAACGCTGCTCTTAGAATTTCTCTCCTCCCAGGTGCACCATTTTTATAAAAACCTCAGCTCCTTTTTCAAAACCTACCCCTGACAAGCTGTTCCAGTGCTTAGCTATTATCACCTCCAGAAAAAGCGTTTTATTCCCCACCTAGACTAGCCCATCAACACCCTTTAGCCACTTACACTCATGCCTTTTACTCTTCATGTTATTGCTCACAAAGAGGGGTTAAATTGCTTTGTAACCTTTTCCACTGTAAGCTAAACAGACCGAGCTTTTAGTTTTTCACTGATGCAGGACATTTGGTAATCCTTTAAGCATTCTCATCGCTCTCCTCTACATCATTTTCATTATCCTCCTTGAATTGTCAATAGCAGAATTGGAGATAATCAGCCCGTAACTGCAGCAGGGCTGCCAAATGAAGGAGTTATGCAAGCTTTCTGCTCTGGGTGGGTTCTTCTTCTTACATATCCATTATTTTGCACCTGGTGATGCTTTTTGACAAAGGGAAGTTAGAAATGTGAAGCTTTGTGTTTCTGTCCGGAAGATTTCCCTCTTCCCTGCATAGCGAAAGCTCTCGATGCACCTGAACCGCTGCTACTTAGTGCTGCGTGCTTTGCTCGTACAAGAAGGCAGGGAGTGACGGGCTTCTGCAAGTGGAAGCCACCAAGGCAGAAGGACCCAGGTTCGGGCATGTTTTAAAGAAACAGTTGTTTTAGGGACTGACAATTCATCTTTTTCTTTTCCCGTTAAAAAGCCCGATGACAAATATGTGTTGGGCACCCAGGGAGCTGTTGGAGCTTTGATGTGGTCTCACACCAAGCAATGAATTGCAGTTGTGTGAAAGGTCAATCTTGGAAGCAGACAGTGAAGAACAAATGCTGGGGCCGGCCTCAGTTCACCCCACCATGCAGGGGGGCAGCTGGCCAGGCGTGCCAGACACGGGCATCCAGCGTGGGGATCTTGCTGCTAGGCACATTGTGGGCTTGGCTGGGGGAGCCTTTCAGCTCCAACTGGGCATGTATCTCTCCAGCTTATAAATCAAACGTAGATTCCTTGACATGCATCTGATACGCGTGAGCTTGCAGGCCAGTAATGCTAATGAAAATACGACAGCTGTTAGCAGATGAACCTCACACATTTTGAAACAAGGATAACAAAGCCGTGCTGTGCACCACTGTGTTCTGATGCTTAGCCTGGGAGACGGGCTGTACTGCCGCCCTGGAGCGGCCGATACACTGATCCATTTCAGATTGCGCTGATGCTTTGTGAATTCGGAGCTTTTGGAAACGTTCTCGAAGCTGGAGGACGTTCCAAAGCCTTCCAAAGCCTGTGGTTTGAGAGGATGCAGTGGGAAGCTAAACAAAAGATGGAATTAAGTAGATTTTTGGGTCAGTGGGCCGGTTTCTTTTTGTTTGTTGATTGATTCACCCTATTTTTTGGAGCCCTTTTACCTTAGTTACTTTTTTATACCTCCTACAATGTGGCATCTTCACGAACATAAGAGGATTTGTTAAGGATAACACAGCAAAATTATGTAGCACTGTAGACATCAGACAAGGCATAGAAATTAAATACACTGAAATGACTTGGATTGTAGCACCTACACACATTATGTCAACGAGGGATATAAGTGTGTGTGTGTGGCTTTAAATAAGTTCCAGAATTTTACTTTCAACTTTCCTTCTGTTGTTTTCTGTAGAAGCACAATTGTTTTAGCAATATTTGGGACATGTTAACTTGTGTCGTTTGGGAGGGAGCCATGAAAATAATCTGCTGCACCTAGAGTACAATAGGAAGTCCAGTGCTCCCCTGAAGATAAACTGGGCTAAAGTGATGGTCTAAGAAAAAGAGTTTTAAAACCCACTGAAGATACAACAGGACATCTAATCCCTGCAGTAAAAGTGACAAAGTGTGGGGAATGAGGCTAAAAGGAAAATCAAGAGGATAGGTTCTGTCTCCTAAGAGGACAGTGCTTAGGAGCTGAAATTAATTGAAATAAACTGATCAGGTGGGAATTAATTAAAGAAAGAGATATAGAACATACTTATGATGGGTTATGGCTGTATAAACAATTTCAAAGTTTCTGTTTCTCTTTCTAATAGGGAGGGCATGGGTGAAACTGGAAAGACAGTTGCTAGAACAAAGCCATTTGGAAAGGAAGAGAGGTACAAAAATCATTCTTCTGCCTTTATCACAGAAATTGGCAAAAAGTCTGGGAAAGCGTCACTGTAAATAAGCTGAAAGCTCCAGAGTAGGGGTTTTTTCTCTCATGGACTTAAGGATTTTACAATTCAGTACTTTCAGTTCTTGGTCATCCCATAAACATTTTGGTTTCTGGTTTCCACATAATGACACTCTCACCAGGTCAGAGAAGGAGATTTTAATAATGAGTTTTCTCTTGAATTTTGCAAAGGTTGACAAAATATTAAAAAGGGTCAATGCTGGTGCCTGAGTGCAGTAAATGAAATAAACTGTCATATGAGGGAGGCCCGTGCAGACAGAGGAAGCATGTGGAGCATCCATGCTTCTTCTGTGTGTCTGATTTGCCATTCTGATGCTGGATGTCTTTTAAGAAAGGCCACAGAATGATAGAACCGTTCTGGTTGGAAGAGACCTTCAAGATCATCAGGTCCCACCGTTCACCCAGCACTGGCAGGTCCACCACTAAACCATGGCCCTGACCTTCAAGATCATCAGGTCCCACTGTTCACCCAGCACTGGCAGGTGCACCACTAAACCATGCCCCTAAGTGCCACATCTACACATCTTTCAAAAACCTCGAGGGATGGGGATTCCACCACTGCCCTGGGCAGCCTGTTTTGTCTGTTCATTAAGAAAAAATCTCATTCTCCCTTTCCATGTCCACAGCAAAATCAATGTGTTTGCATTCTTTTCTTGCATATATGTGCTGGATGGGCCTGAATGAGCATTACTGGACTAGGGCATAAGCTCTGGGAGTTCTTGCTGTGAAGTAGGACAGGCCTTTAACTTCTGCATTGTAAAGACAGCCTGAGTGTGAGTTTAGGAGGAGTTTCATGAGGTGAGTTCTACCTGCGCACAGCGGAAGCAGGCTCTGCAAAGGTCACCATGGGGAAAACCCAAAGCAGCTACTGCTGCTTCTGCAGAAAGCTCCTGGTGATCTGTGTGTGTTGCACTCAGTCCATCATGGAAGGGCCCTCAGCTCACACCATTCCCTGCCTTTGGAGGAGGGCTCCTTTAACTCTCTTACCATGTGGGAATCTTACTGGACTTACCATTAGGAACTCTGCATTCATTTTTTTTTTTTTTAAAGTCCCTATTAAACAAAAATGCAGACAGTAAGGGTGAGGAGACTGGGAACAAAAGTCCAGAAATATCTTCAACATGTTAATTTTGTATTTGTTCCAGTGCAAATCACACAGAAGCTGCTGTCATTGTTTTAGAATTGGGTTCTGGTTTATGAAAAATGAGCGTACTTCCTCAGAAAACTACCTGCAGGCATCAAACCCACCAGCCTGCTACTGCAGGTGCCCTACTGGCAGCCTCAGTGAGAGGGTCTAACGGCAAAGCTGCAGTCTCAGGCTGACCCTGGTTCTTCTGCAGATGTTTTTCTATGTGGCTTGTGTTGTACCCACCTGATGAACAACATTCTCCAATACTTTCAGACGAACCTCTGCAAAACCCACTATGTTTAGGTCTAAAAATTACATGAAATTAAATACCACCAAATTCCAGCACCGTCCAAATTATATGGTCTCACAGTCACAACCCAAACCATTCCAGATATATATAAAGTTTGATTTTGATTGGTTATAACTTCAAGAAAGTTGATATGGCTTGTTACGTTATTTTAGAAAACAAATGCAAAATGTTTGTTTATCTTCAAAGAGCTCTGAAACGTGCCTACTGTACCCCAAAATCCTCTGATATTTTTAGAGAAATGCTTTTAGACCAGACACCAGGAATGCAACAGATTCTATGTAGCCTTCTGTGGTTTCTTAGCATAAAAATAATCTGGGACTAAACAAACAGTAAGGGGAAGTAAAACCCAAACAAAACTACAGAACGGAACTATTTCTACAACGTGAAGAATTCTGTCACGTCGTTAAAAAAAGTTCATGCTTTCATTTTTGTCATATGGAACTTTTCTTAGCAAGGATCATCTAACGCTACTAGAACGAATGTGCCATCTTGCCTGTGTATTAAAATATCCCTGAGTAGCTGAGTACAGCTGCTTCTCACAGAGATTCACAAAAAACCCCAAGTGGATCCTTTATCCAGCTTACATTTTACGAAGGCTGGACTTGCTCCCTTGACTAACAAGAAGAATATCTAGCAAAATAGGATAAAAATTAATGAAAACACTCCCACTGCCTATAATGCCAAAGATCTGGAGACACCATCACTAGCTGTCATCACTGACATGAATCAACAATTCCAAACATTAAAAGATTCATTTTATACATTTCTGGTCATCGGTCTTCTATGCTCTATTATGTATTTTTTTCCTTTCTTGAAGTTGATTTGTTCTCTTCCCTTCTGCCTCACAGCTCTCAGAAATGATCCAGTCATCAGAACATGAACCTTTTTTTTTTTTTTTTTTTTTTCCCCAAACCTGCATTTCTGCTCCAAGTCTCCTGGATCCGTGTATTTTATAACTAGCTGGAAGTCTCATTTTTCATTTACAACAGCAAAATAATGTTTTTTCTCATTAAGGTCGTCAAAGACACAAGAACAGAAATGCAAAGGCTTTGAGTCCGAAAAGAATATTAAAAACAAAATCAAAAAATTTGAGAGTTCTCCTAATTTTAAGGCAGGCTTTGTATGTTGGGCACCTTTTACTCATCTTTTGAATGCTCGTATTTGGTGGTACAACACCCAGAAAAATTAAAGATTATCAGAGGAGCTGGTCTATGAGTAAATGTTAAACAACCAGAAGGCAAAAACATATAGCTAAGGTTATATCAATGCTAGGATCTGGAAAGAGGTTTCTTTTTCCTCCCTCAGTTTTCTGTTTGAAAATTTCTGTCCTCCAGAAAAAAACAGGTGTAGAAATAGAAGGCACTCTATGCAGAAAAAAAATTGTGTTCTACTATAATAGAACTATTTATCTTTGGTTAATTTAAAAGGTATCAAAGATGTGTAGCATTACCTACTAATACAAAAGAAAATCCAGTGAATTTGTGCCCCAAAAAGGGAGTGAAAAGTTTTCCTTTGAGAACAGAAAGTACGAACAACTTTATCAAATATGTAGAACCGAGAAATTGTCTTGTTACTGTCTCATCACAGCCTATCTGCGTGGCATAATATGCATCTAGAAATAACCTCATCGACACTGCTATTGTATATTGCCTATTCACGTTGAAATCTCCCTACAATAGTCACACAGTTTCACTGCTTCGCTGTCCAAACCATGCGTGGTTTCAGCTTTTGGTAACATTCACAGGAAACCTGTTTTCAGTAGAAAATGGGCCTAATCTTCCACTTCCGTGCCTGGAAGAAAAATCAAATTACAGACTTCAGTTCTATCATATGAAATTCCATGAAATGTTTTTATCTCAATTAAAATATATGGGAATGCAATTGTAAGTTAGTAAATTAAATGCAAATTAAAAGTATATAAGAAATCTTAGGTAGGATGATCCGGTTTTCACATGGGCACAACACGTTCATGCTGTAGTTAGCAAAGGTCTGTAACGTGGTAGCTGATGAAGCTGCCAGTACTTCAGTGCCGTGTCAGACATCCCAAAGAAGTGTGAGGCGCTTCACTAAGTGAGGTGAAGCCACCACACTTCAAAAACCTAATGAAACACGCTTGCCTCTGGCTAAAGAGAAGACAGCGTGCGGCCATGCAGCACAGGCACAACGCTTCTTGTTCCATTGCTTACAGTGCTGTGCACAACGTCAAAAGCTTTTGTTTTGATTTCCCTGGCACAATTATTTTTCCTCATAATTAACTCCACTGTCTGTTTAAAAGTTTAGCTTGATTTACCCTGGCACAGAACCAGATTCAACACAGATTTGACTGAACAATTACTGCCTTAGTTACCCATCTGGATTGCAGCAGTGTAAAACACCAGCAGAATACGGATCAATACTATCCTCAAGTCCATTCTGACGCCCAGCCTGACGACACAATGTATTGATTGAGCAGAAAACATTGCCAAAATAAAACAATTCATTAGTTTAAATCTTGAAATAAAATTTCCAGTGTCCTTCCTCTCATCACTCTCAAACAACTCGCTTGCACATTTTTTCCTGTGGAATAGACTCAGATTCTAAAGTGTTTAGGTGCTAAAATCATTGTGAAAAATGCAGTGGGACTCTGGTCCCTGGAATTCTTCCCTGAGATCTTCCTATCCCTAACGAAAGCTCTGCGCATAAAATATTAGCAACCCAAGTAAAACACTTCTGGTAGCCATATGTTGATTATGCCTAACTAAAAATGTACCACTGTAACTTGGATCTGCAGAACCAGAGTTCAGCTTCTGTCAGGCCAGCATTCAGTTTACTAATTACTTCTTCAAGAAAACATTCACACCCAAGTTCTTAGAATGGTTTTAGGCAGTAGAACAGGAATTCCAGTGTGCTCTGGAATACTGGTGAGGTATGTAAGTGCCATTAGTAATGTTCTTATGCAATGGATTAAAATTAAATTCAAAAGAATATATGAATAAATCGTAAGTTTGTTTATTATGAAATTGCTTGTTAACAAAGCATAGACTCGTGATGTTTTTTACCTCCTTTTTTTTTTCCTCAGAAGATCATGGAATTCACATCATTTGAGTTTGGATAAAAAATTCCTTTTAAGAACTTCCCAAGCTGAAAACTGCACCTGAAAAAAAGACTGACCTGTGTCCCATAGGAATGTCTACTCCTTCCTTTGGCACTCTTAGTTCTTAAAAGAAATTTTCTTGGCTTTTACCATCTGTTGGGATTCTTATTTAGGCCCGCACATGGGTTTTCATTCTGGCAACGCACTGGCGTTTGTGATGAGGTAGGGGACTGTCCTGTCAAAGTCACTCTTACCTTGGGCAACTGTTGGATACTTGCATTTCTAGAGTAAGTCTTCCCACAGAGTGAGAGCTGTGTTTAGTAGCAGGAAACACCGATTCAGATTTAAAAAAGCCACCTGAAGTGGGCTTAAATACTAAACTTTCTTCAGACACCATAGGTTTTAATTGTGTGCTATCAAAGGGAATCGCTTTATCATCACTTCTAGTTCTCAAAAGACTTTAGAATTTCTTCCTGTTATGGTGAGCTGCTAGCGACAGATACATTGTCTAGTGCTGTAAGTATGTTGCTAGAGCGGGTGGAGTATTTTCCCCATTTCTAAGGACAGCTCCTTTTGCAGCTTAAAGAATTCTTTCAAAATGAACTGAGAAGTTAATAATAGCTTGGTAGTAGGTAGTACTAGGTAGTTGCGTTTAGAATGGGCAATGGCAGAAAAACTGAAGGGAAACTTGAGCTTACCTACAGGGCTTTTGCTCCCTGCTCCTTAATTTAGTCACAGAAAATTAAATGTTTACTGACCATGAACAGGGATGGTACAACCCAAATCTCGGGTGCAGGCTGGGCAGAAGATACGTTAAGTACTTACTTCCTGGAGGCTGATTTTTTGTAAGTATACATGCTTAAATATGAAAGTTAATTCCTCACCATCATACACTTTAAAGTGTGGCTGACCTTCCTTAAAGCTCCCAAAGCAAGCAGCTTCGGGTTTTCACAGCTTCAAGGTTTAACACGAACGCAGCAAATGATAAATCTATGTAGTTACATCAATTTTGTATGCCCATTAAGCATTAAATGGATACAAGTGCCTGTAACTCCTGCGCTGCCCAATTTACACACCCTGTGTACAAAATTTGTCACTGCATTCCTATCACCACTGTATTTCTCCAAGCTTATGCTTGTATTTCACCAATCTCAACAACAAGAACAGAGCAGAGTGGAATTCTATTTGTTAGTGTGCCTGAGAGTCTAAATGCACATTTTATTAGAAAGGCCTGGAAGAAAATCAATGCTGTGATCAGTAGCTCTACACTATAGATTAATAAAGGCCAGAGGCAAGGGATTAAGCCCAGCACAATCCTTTATGCAACTTTGGTTGCAAACACAGTTGTAAGCAAACTTCTCCAGGAGTCTCGAAGTTGAAGGTCACGTTGCGTGGCATTGACAAGGCTTTTTTACCCTGGAGTTTCAAAGAGGACTTGGATTTCTCTCAGTCTCTATGTAACAAGGTACTGGTGCTGTGTGAATGAAACCTTCAGTGTTCCCTGGGCTTCTGTGATGTGGAATGGCATGGCCATTTTCTACAGATTGGCAATTACATTTTAGGTTGATATAATGGTAAATCATTGTTAGCAATGCACAGTTTCCTTATGAAGAAACCTTTGCCTGCTGGAGTAAATTTTACGTTCTTACTTGTCAGTAATATTTTTAGTTAATGTAGCAAACTTCTGAGGTTAGAAGGTTTGTTTTTTTTTAAGTAAAACCAAAAAAAAGAGTTGAAGACTTTTCCCAGCTCCAGTCCCTTTGAAGCGCTGCTCGGTTGACAGAGTGGCCAGAGTAACTAGAGGTAAGGAAAAACACATATGGTTAGAACGTGAAAATTCTGATGCAGGTAAAACCCCAGCTGCAAACACACGGCAAACCTTTCATTGCTGACCTGATACCTTCATTTCATGGAATACACCAACTGCTACAAATCTAGTTAATGGTTGTTTGGGCAAATTAAAGTGCATAAAGTCATCTGTTGTTATAATCCCAATGAAATCAGGAGTAACTCCTCTTTGGTGCTCTGTATGTGTAACATTCAATGTCTCACTGAAAATTATGCAGCTCCAAGCAAATGGAGTTCCTTAATGTTTGAAATAAAACTTCCTAGAACTGTGTTCTCTGCTGAAGGTTTTCCGTAATTGTGGAACCAAGACCTCTGAAGAACTTTATCAGCACATCCTTGTGCAACTTCAGTGCATTGCTTATCTCCACGTAGGGTAGAAACACTTCTATCTTTACACAACCCGCATCTGCTGTAGATCCAAAATCTCTCCCAATTTACAGAGCCTTCGTAATGATTACTCTTTATACGGTGTTTTCCAGGTCAGATGGTTCTTTTTAAATAATTAATAAGCTCTGTTTTGGTTAAATGATTATTCATGACAATCTGTTTCCTCTGAATTTTTTCTCTGTTTGTTATGCTTACCCAGGTAGTCCCACTAAAAACCTATGGTTTGCTTGGGAATCGCTCACCTTTGCTGTGCCTTTTTGTTATCATAGCTAGTCATCTAAATCTCATGGATTATTTTTATGTTCTAATTAGGTAGTTGACACTTTTTATGCAAGGGTTTCACAAATGAGCTCTGCTGTGAAAGATGGGGATATAATTATGCCACTCTAACTGTGGGGAGGTTTATAGTCACAAGCATTTAATTAGCATCCAGAAGTAGCTTGAATGCTTCAAAATAAGTAATTATTGCATGGCTTACTCCAAACAAAATACATTCTTTTGTTAAAAATTCATTAGCAAGTTGAGAATTAGATCTGTGCTTTTAGGGGGAGGTTAGGGTTGTAAGTCAGACCTGTGACAGACACTGATATCACAACATAACTGCGTTGTCCAGTAATGTCTGAGGACAACACAGAAAGTACTGAACAAATTGTACCTGCAGCACAGAAAGTGCCAGAAACCACTCTCAGCGTGACTGAGTGCATAAACCCAGAAATTCTGGAATATATGGGAAAGGAACAGCATAAATAAAATGTTATTTCCTAAGAGAGAAAGTAGAATACATCAAACAGACTTTGAGTGAGAAAGAAACAAACCCTGTGGAATCTCCCAGGAAAAAAACAAAAAGGGAATTTAGCTTCCCAAGATTGTTCCAGTATGTGATGTTAAACTTTATTACAGTACATTGTTTTACCCAGCTCTCTTCACAAGTCAAGGAGCTCCCTAGCTTCTTAGGACTCAGTCTGACTGATCTGGAAATACTCGTCTCTCACACTCTCTTTTTTAATTACACAGCACGCTTGGCAGTGGGCATCTTCGTTTGCAATAGCTCACTGGAGATCAAGCACCATTAACATCCAGCCTCTCCACCTCTCCGCCCCTTTGCCTTTCCAGTCTCCAGCCACCAAGGACCCTCTGGATTTCAGAAATAACTTTGCCGTGCCACATTAAGCAGAGTTATTTTATCAGTTTTGTAATGTTTTCACCGAGTCTGTTTGCAGCCAGTGTAGAAGGATCTCTTCAGATACTTGCCAGTGATGTCCCGGTAGGTTTTGTTGGTCTGTTTAAATCTTAACTGTAAAGTCCTATCCTTGGGCCACGCAGATCATAGAATCATAGAATCATAGAATGGCCTAGGTTGGAAGGGACCTTAGAGGTCATCTAATCCAACCTCCCTGTCATGGGCAGGGTGCAGGGCAGCTCAGGGCTGCGTCAGGCTGCAGAGCCTGTGCCCAGCTGGGGTCCGTGGCCCTTGCAGCCAAGGAGCACAGCTTTCTCCTGGGTCTGTCCCCAGCCGCAGCCACCCGTGCATGAGTGCACTTGGGCATCTCTGTGTAGGGCTTAAAGGGCATGTGCTGGTCCCAACGGGGGGAAGGGCCCTTTGATGCTATGGGAAACACAGCAACATTAGGGACTTGTCCGAAACGTGAGGATGAGACCCAGTTTGCCTCTTCGTCCACATAAATGTGCGTGCATTTTCTATTTGCATGTAAAATAATGGACACAGTAAAATTGCAGCTATTTAGTGGCTCCCTTTGGAAGGTACCATCTGCTTCAAAGCAGTATTTAACTTTCAGGACTCTATTTATAAACAGGAAGAGGTGTAGACTTCAAAGTTGGATTTGCTCATCACAGCACTATGGCCACCTCACAAGCTATATATATATATATTTAACATGATACAGATCTACAGACCAAGCCCTGTATGCTTAAGTGAAGGAACAGAGCGTGAAAGTGAAGGCTTATACACCCTCCTCCCCAAGCTTAAACTAGAAGCAGTCAGTGGGCGATAATTCTTATCATTCTACTTTCATTAAATAATCATCAGCACGTGAAAATATATTAGATAAATAGAAATTGCATAACCGCTTTGCCATGATACGGATGGGTTATAAATAGATGCTGCAGCAGAATACCTATGATATTGATCTAACAGTTTAGCTTTAGTCTTGCCACTGAAAATTGTTCTTTACCGGTCAAATATAAAATTGGTTGTCCATGACACATATGGTAGTTGGATTTGATCCAGTTGATGCCTAAACCAAGTGGCTGAACCCAGGCATATGAGAGAGCAAAGGAACAGCCCGGAGAGCTTTGTTGCTCTTTGAGCTGACCCATGAAACAAAGCAAGCCAGGGTTTCTCTGTTTTCTACATGAAGGCAAAAGAGGGACTGACTTAAAGTCAGTATTTACCAGTTGAGTAGTTTGGGGTTTATATTATGTCTTTGTATTCAAATGCTAAATTATTCCGTGAAGCAAGGACCTTTAAAGGACACAGTTGTGGTGTTTGCTGCCCTGCTTTGGGAAACAGCCTGCCAGGTTACAGTGTGTTTTACACTTAAAGGCAGGTCAACCTTTCTACTGAAATAGTCAGCAAATTCATTTTTTAAGTAATAATGAGGACTTCTCAGAATCTACACTCCCTCTCTCCGCCCCCCCCCCCCCCCCCCCCGCGCCTCCCGTGCCAAGTGGAATCTCTGAGGATGTCCCGAGCCTTCGGGAGGCTGGTGGGGATGCTGGAGGAGCCCCGGCGCTCTCATCTAGCGAGCGCCGTTATAGTAATTGGGTGATTTCACATTCAAAGCCTATTATCTTCAGTCAGACCCTTTGAAATGTTTCCTAATGGCAACGTCTTGCCAGTGACGGTCAGAGTCCACAGAGCCGCCCGTTCCTTGCGCTTCCCATGCAGGAGCTGGCATCCCTCTCCCCAGCGTGATTTTCAGCAGAGTACGTTGGCTTGCTTTCTGCTTACTAAGCTCATATGAAAGGACCCTTCACTCCTCTTCCCTTCTTTCTCTTGCTCTAATGCAGCTTCGCCCGTGCCCAGGAGCGTTTCGGGAAGCCCAGGGGATCTGTGCTCCTCACCCTGGGGAGGCAGAGGGCACCTGGAGTTGCGTTTTCCTGGGGAAGCATCTCTTCCAGTCCCCTGGATTCAGCCAGCCCTGCTGGGACCGGTGGTGCCGGAGGTGCAGACCGTGTCACTGAGCGATGCTCTGGCCAGCCCTGCCGACGCTCCAGGAGTGTTAGAAATCCCTTACCACCAGCACTTGTTTGTGCATAAATCACCTGGGACTTCTTAGGCATAAATCACTGGCTTGCGTGCTTCCAGTGAGTTGCTTGGAGTTGAGGTCTGGGACCCTCCTTGCTGTGGAATGGGTACCTCATCCCAAGGAGCCTGGACTGCCATAAGTGGACTAATCCGTCCCTGTGGCAGTGGCTGGTTCCCCTCTGTGCAGTCCAAAGTTGCAGCTGAGTCTTTAGCTGGATGCTTCCCTGTGGATCTTGGCAGGTTGTGCATGGGGCTGTGCTATTCAGTGGCATTGTTACTTGATTGAACATCCCCTCCCTTCTCCCCCTACCCCCCCACCCCTCCCCTTCCTCCCACCTCCCCCCTCTCCCCCCCCAACCC
>JAAGNO010016247.1:0-15529 GCA_033439905.1 Ceryle rudis | reverse complement strand
AGAAGAGAAGAGAAGAGAAGAGAAGAGAAGAGAAGAGAAGAGAAGAGAAGAGAAGAGAAGAGAAGAAGAGAAGAGAAGAGATTGGTAAAATCAAAGCATGTATGTATCTTCTTTTTTTGTAACTTTTATTTATTCATATGTCAAAATTTCCTAAAATTCTGTTGTAATTTTTGGAGGGGGGGCATTCTGACAGAATCCTATTGTGCAATTTTCAGGCCTGAGGAGTTCAGCTTTAAGGAAAGAGTATTTGGGGTTTCTTGTTTGTTACAGCTGTTTAGTATCTAGCCATAGACTGGGAAAAGCCTGCAGCGCTGATAGCTGCCTACCTGTGGTCCTGTGGCCCACGGCATCTCTCAAACCCTTCAGGTGAAGAGTCTTTAGCACCCAGCAGGCATTGCAGCCTGGGATTTAAATCATGTCTGCTGGGCCATGGGAAAGGAGAAGCAGAGAGACTTGTTGCTCCACTCTTACGTAACTGTGTGGTGGACAAATACACGCCTGGCATGTATTACGTTTTGAAAAGGCACTAAGCTCCAGGCTTTCCTTCTCAGTTCTCGAAATGCAGAAACACTGGAGGACAGTCTGTGTTGCAAAATGAGCAGCTGGTTTGTGGCTACAGGAGGTCTATGCAGCCAAGACTCTGATGTCCCAAGCTGGTTCGCTTTAATTTTACTGTCAGGAAATGCAGTCCTGGGGATCTCAGTTTGACATCTCACCTAAAAGGCCTGGTTCCTCTGAGACAGCCATGTTACCTCATTTCGGTGCTGGCTCTGAATTGCACAAGGACTATTCTGGGCAGTAAAAATATCCTAGGAGACATTTTTAGCTCTTGTGGAAGCTTGTGGAGCTTCACTGACATAAATGGACTAATTGAGGAGTAAGGTAAAACCACTGGCTTTAGTGGCTCTCGTGCACAGGCTGAAGGGACCGTCTTGTCTTCCTTTTTTAATTACTTCTTTTTTTTTAAATAAAACCATAAACAATGTGTATTTTAGGGCACAGTCCTGTCTAAAGTGTTCCATCTATCTAGGCCGATTGGTGAAATTCATCTGGCAGTCAAGTGGATAAAGTTGAGCAAAGTAGTGATGAACTATGAGCAGTAATTTGTACGAGTGTCACTAGAAAAATGTCCCATTGTGACAGTGCCACGAAACAGTCAGGTAAGAGACTTTGTCACTGAGCTTCTAATGAAAACAGTTCTGTGTTTTCATGCATGGCATATTGTACTCGCCTACAGGTAATTAGTGTGAAGTATTTAGGAAATAAGACTCACCCAGTCAGCAGGCTGGATTGATAAATCTGCTGGCATAAAATACCATAAAGAACATCCCGAATTGATTAGAGGTGGTGGGATGACACAGGGCATCCAGCATTCAAATATGTAATTCCTAGGAATGAGAAGCTGCCATGGATTCTAGCTCTTTGGACAGAAGCCAGATTTTTAAGCACACCAACAAGGCATGAGCTGTGGAAACTGCTTCACTGCTTTCTTGCTGCCCAGTCTGTGTGACCAGGGCTCCAAGGGAAGCTCCATCAGTCAGGGCTGAAGTTTCCTTCTGGCAATAGCTGGTGAGAGTGGAGTTTTTACTCTCTTTGACAAGGATTTTGCTTTACAGGGTGCTAAGACTGATAGAAGTGTAATTGTGGTCAGGTTTACTGTGGCTTATACAAATTAAATGATGAAGACACATCATATATCAGGAGGAATCCAGACTGCCATGCCTTGGGAGTCTCAGCAACTCAGTCCTGGTCAATGCAGGGTTAAGCACTGTGACTGAAGAGCTGCTACTCTTTTATTCTCTAGCTGCAGACAGTCACTGTGTTATTTTTACTGGAATGCAGTTCTTAATTTTCAGGGTATTAAAAAGAACTGATGTAAAAAAATAAATACATGAACAAAAATGTGCAAAACGGGGTTCACATTTTAGGGGGATTTTGGTTTGGTTGAACTTGCAGCCACGCTCAGATCCACTTGTACATGTTGTGTATGTTGTATATTCCAGTGCACCCACAGAAAGGTAATTTTATGTTCAAGGGCTTGATATTTCCAGCAAAAGTGAACCGATAAATATTGTGCATTACCAGTATTTGTGCAAATTGTGCTTTACACTTGACTGTGTTTCTATTTCCTAGCCTCTAAAGCCCTTAGGAGCATCTAGTCCGACTTTCTGCATAACAAGGCCAATGGTTTCTACACTGAGTTCAGCATCTTGCAACTGGAGCAGACAGCATCTTTTTATAGACATCCAGACTTGATTTAAAAGCTCCAAGTGTCACAGCATATTCCAGGGCAAGCAATTCCAACGGTTAATTACCCGCACTGTTAGAAATGGGTGTCTTGTCTCCAGTTTGAATTTTGCTGACTTCAGCTTCCAGGCTCTTCGTCTTTGAATGTGAAATGTGAATCTCTCTTGTTGTTGATTGCTTACACAGCTCATCCACACAAGGAGAGGAAACGATTCTCTGCGGCTGGTGAGTAGGGTGGACAGAAGGGTGTCAGCATTCCTGCCCTTCTGCACAAGCAGTTACGAAAGATGCCAAGCAGTGGCTTTCAAAGCCCTAAAAGGATAAACCTAAGCAGGGAGTGGCAGGAGCAATAGAAGAGGCCTTGAATTAAAATAAATAATTACTTTTAGTCCAGCATGAAAGTAAGTGACAGGCTAGTAAGCATCTGTTTACTGCTAAATGCCAAGAAATCATAAACCTTCTCTCTTAGGAGAAAGTCAGTGTAGTTTTTTATTAATTCATATGAATTTTCCAATATGAACTTCATATAATGTGAACATTATATATGAATGATATGCAAAATATGCAGAACTTCAGAGTGAAAGGCTGGTGTCTTTCCCTAGTGGGTCAGCAGCTTCTTCTTCCTCAGTTTTCTGCTAATATTTATTTCCTCGTCCTGCCTGATTGACTTTGTCCAGTGTCTCTGCAGTGTCTCTCCACCAATCTTTTGATTACTGCCAAGGCTTGGCAGTTTCTGGAGTGATACTGTACAGCTTGTCT
The DNA here is from genome assembly GCA_033439905.1 of Ceryle rudis. Lineage (NCBI taxonomy): Eukaryota > Metazoa > Chordata > Aves > Coraciiformes > Cerylidae > Ceryle > Ceryle rudis. The sequence goes on along the minus strand of JAAGNO010016247.1, from coordinate 12,523 downwards.
GGGAAATCTCAATGCAGATGGAAGTTGGCTACGATGTGTGTTACTGTTGGCACTGACTATATATTTAGAGCAGTATTAGCAATTTCTTTTTTGTTTGGTTTTGTATTTTTGCTGGCTTTTTGTGTGTTATTAAATGGGAAAACAATGAATTTACCAAGCTCACCTCTGTTTGTAAGGGACATGGTCAGATTTTACCCTAATGTATTTAGGTAGGTACTTTGCAGACAGTGGTCAGAGAAACCTTTAAGTCATGCAAAGTTCATGAGGAGAAACTGGAGACCACTCGCAATAATGGAGTTTAAGATTAAGAATCTCCGGGGTACTTTGGAAAGTGTTTCTGGACACTATGGGAGTACATGTTGGGAACACTGTGAAATGGCTCCTTTCTGGGAAAGAATCACTGGAAAATGTCACAGCAGGGACTTACCTATCCCTCCCTATCACTGCCCACCAGGGGCCACAACAGAGCTAAGAAGATGAGGGGGAAGAGAAAAAGAGAGGGAGTAAGGGAGGGAGGGAAGGAGGGAGGGAAGGGAAGGGAGGGAGAGAAGGGCAAAGGGCTAGTAGCTCTAATTTGGTATTAGAAAGGTTCTTCTAGGAGAAGGGGACTGTGTATGGTACTGCAAGGCACAATCGACATCATCAAGAGGAAATATGCTGTTATCAGACTCTTCTGAAATACTGTTCCAGGTACTTCTGAAATTAAGGTGGAGGGGGAATAAAAAAATCCAGAATAAAGAGAGAGAAAAGATGGAAGGAAAACAAAGAAGGAAAATTTTGAGGACATGGAAATGGAAGGAGGTAAACCAGCCATTCCCCACTGCATATTCTCCATCTGAGCCCATGAATATGCAAGTGAATGTCTGAGCAAACATTATCACTGACACAGATTCCCTTCCACAGCGTATTTCTGTTGCCATGTGTATGAATAATTACATCAGTAAGGCAGAAGGTCTGGTTCCCATATTTGACATGCATCTATATTTTATCTGTGGCCATGCTTTGCCCTCTAATTATATGGTGCTGGAAACATCCATTTGTCTTGTTTCTTCCCGGTATGAACAAGACCTTTTTTCCAGCTGACCCAACGCCTAAAAAAAATTGGAGCAAGAATTGAAGATGTCAGTCAGCTCAAGCTGTCTGGACAAGACAGAGGCAGAAGGAAAGCATTTTAGTGAAGTGATGGAGGTCAGGTCATCTGCCATCTGGTAGGATCTCGGAGTATTGGTAGACCGTGTTTAATTGTATATCTGCATAGCAGCCATCACTTTCTTGTCTTACCTCCTGCCCTTTTCTCTTTGATGTAAGCTTCATTACTAAAATAGACGGATACATAGATGGGATGACATGTGTGTCCTCCAGCACCCTGCTTCCCAGCGGGGGGGAACATGACGCAAGCACATGGTACTGGCACTCTGTGACTCTCGTGTTTGGCACCACTCACAGTGTCAGGGCTGCTTCTGGCCTTTGAGTCTCCAGGGACCAATTTATTGCAATGACATCCAGATCCTCCACTGGTATAGTTGTGATGTATTTAAGTGGAAAACTCCTGAGAATCTGGCAGAGCGTGCATCTGCTGGGCTACTCGATTTTGAGAGTCTCACCAATCCCACTCTGCGGTCAGGATAAGCCCTTGTTAATTTTTAACCTAGAGCAAGCCCATTTTTGCAGAGATTAGCTGAATTCACTACTGAGCAGAAGGCCAGCGCTGCAGTACTTAAATATCACTTTAGCCTTATCTGAAGATTTTAATTGGACTTATTTGGTATATGATCTTAGCCTGGCCTCGGCACAAGGGTTATTTTCACCCGAAATGAACTACTTGAGGGGCTGACAACATCCTTTGGAAGACAACCAGCAAGAAGTCATTACTCTTGGGATAGCTGTGAACTCCAGGAGAGTTAGAGAAGTATTTCCTTCTTAGGCAGAAAGCAGTGTCATATAAAGCAACGAACACAAGTGTCGGGCTTATTGGCAGTGCTAAGATAGCAAAACTAACTGAGACATGTTTACTTATACTCAATAAGCAACATCTTCATCGTTTGAATAATGTTAATGTCTGTTCCTTGCTTACGGTTTAAATTATTTTCACAAACCATTAAAGTCAAGATGATAAAATTGTCCCATCCTGAAGAGCACATCTATTTATAGAATGGATGTGCCCTGTACCAGTAAGAATCTTTTTTAAGAGGAAAATATATGATCTGAGTGCTTTTCAGCTGCGTTCTCCAGTACTGGGCACTTGATTGTCATCATCTAGAGCCGTACCAGCCTCTGGGTAGCACTTTTTAGCAATTGAGAAGATTTACGTGTCTGTTGCTGTGCTGAATGCCATTCTTTGAGTAAGCACAGAGCACTGAAACTTTCTTTTGAGGAGTGAGCGAGGAGGAGGAAAGATTAAAGCAGCTCATGTGCCTCTTACATAAAACTGGAGAAGCTGAAAAGCAATTTGATTAAAATATGATTGAAAGAATGTTCTGTGGCATGCCTGAGGCTAATGTTTTTAAATGACACTGGTGCATGGGGGAGAAGGGGGGAGTTTGGTCGATGATATTTCGGTTGCTTTTTTAAGGTTATTAACACCTAATCTTGCACATTGCCCTGCAGGAAAGCCTTGTGGGACCAGTAAGGCACTGTTACAGTGAAGGATCCCTTTGCAGCAGCTGGTTAAGACAGCAGCCCTGAATTTGCATCCTTAGATGAGAATGTTAGTAGTCAATTAGAAACCTGGTTCTGTCTTATATTAGGGCTGCTCTTCATCACCCCATGAATATAAAATGGATTTTAAGTGAGTGTTCAGTTTAACTTACAACCACTGTATAGCAGCTTTGCATCTCACAGCAGTTTAAAGCCTTGGGGTGGGTGAGAATCTGGATTCCCAATGCATAAATTATGGCCCGTCTGACTGAAAATTAATTGAAGATTTTTATATTTTGTAATGCTACCACTAAGCTAACTTGAATTAGTTACATTTAATCCAGTACAGCAATTGGATTAATTAGACCTCCTTAAAGTGTATGGTAATCTCCAAGTTTCAGTGGTTTGCTTTGTAAATACTGGGGAGTTTCACAGACGCATTCAGAGATCAGGTTGTTCTGTTCTATTTTTCCATTCCAAAGTTCCTAGGAAAAGACATAGCACAGGAGGTCAATACGGAAAACACATTCGAGTCCATTGTCCCTTTTCATAGTCACTATGTTTCTTGAAATAATATATCACAAGACACTTTATATTCTGAGAGGGTTTTTTTCTTTTGCAATTAATTAAACTTTACAGTGTTTGTTCCTTGAGTATTAAGTTATTGTGATTAATTATCTCACACCAAACACCGGTTACGGTCTGTTTGTTACCACCGAGCCCTCAGTTGGCACTGATGGCACCTGACTGTATCATTTACTCCAGGATGTGTTCCATGCATGTTACCTTTAAAGTAGCAGAGATTTTATCTGTAGTGTTTTCTGGCCATAAAGGCAGCAACAAAAGAAAATAATAAATCATGGCATCTTTATGAAAACAAATAAGGCTCTGCTCTTGTGACAACAATTAGACGTATTCCTCTGTTCTGACAATGACATTGCTCCTGATAAAGGAGGCAGAAAAGCATCCTGGGTGTTAAATGTAGCGAGTATATGTCTGACTTCAGCATCAATTCAGCTGCTTCTGCCACTGGTAGTTTTTAATACCACACCAGAGTTAAATTAGCTATACAGTAGATACTTAAAGTACAAAATGAACATGTATCCTGTCATTTTGCTGTTCCCATTTTCTTCAAATATTATTCCTTTCTCTCTAAAACAGGCATTGCTCTGTCATGACGTTTGTTACTGCAAGAGCACCTTAAAAAACCAGCGAGCTTTCCTTCCATCCCTTTCTTAAGTTATGTTTTCTGGAAGATTTTAATATTCACTGGGATAACATCTTAAGTCCCGTTGCAAAATCTGTATTCTGTAGTCTCCCATTAAAAGCAATGTCTAATTAAGAACCAAAGCCTGCAGGATGAACTCTGGGGGAGAAAATGACTAATTCTTGAAACTGGGGTTTTAAGCTGTTGCCAGCATCTTGAGAACAGCTCGGTGCTGGAAGCTGCTCCCAAGGGTCCTTTCTCGCAGTTTTTCAGAGTACTGGCACAGGCGAAGCAGAGGAGGTAGATGCTCCTCGTCACTCGGCAGAGAGGCTTAGGGATGCGCACGCCAGTAGGGGGAGATGAGGGGATGTCTTTCCTCTTCTGGGAACCTTGGCACTGTTGCCTTCCTTCAGCTACATCTATTTCTTCTACACTAAAGCATTTCCATCGCACAAACTTGCAGTGCTTAATTAAAGCTATAATTTTAAACACATTTAGGCAACTCAGTGCAGTGCTTTACTGGATACCTGAGTTAAATCTGCTGCTTGCATCAATAAATCTATAGGGACAAGGTAATCCTGCAGGTCGAGTTTTAAACCAGTGCATTTATCCACACTGCTGGGCTCTGCCTGGGCTACTGGCCCTGCAGCTGGATGCAACAGGGCGACTGGGACTGCGGCCCAGCTGTGCAGGAGCTAAGGCTTGGCTAATTTCCTCTAATAGCAGATGTGTCAGGCAACTCCACCAGTTGCTCTTGGCAGTCTGCAGTGCCATTTGGCTCTAGTTTTGCTTCTGACTGTCTTGCTTTTCATTCTTGTTTGCTTAGTCTTGATCCCTGGTTCCTGTCTCCTTTGTGCTATGCTCCTATACCTCAACCTTGTTCCAGCCCTGGCTTCTAATAGGGACTCTCTGGTTTTCCGACTTGATGACTTTCTGACAGTGCTGTTCAGTTTGGTATGACTCTTTGCATCTCTAGTGTCTTGATTAATTCTTATGCTGGCTTCAGTGCTTGTCTTCAAACTTAATCCTAACCTGGTCTTCACCTTTGGGTTTAGTGGAGCAGTCTGATGAAAGTATGTGCCTCCTTGGAAATCTGGAACTGCAGCGGAGGAAACTTCCATTAGGTCTCTTCTCAGCAGTGTTGGAAAAGGGACAGATGTGGAAGTCCCTTGCACGTTGTCTCTTGAGTTTGCATGCTGCTGGGGATTGCAGGCATGACTCGTGGATCTGTTTTGCACCAGAGACTTAATCTGAATTCAAATATTCATTTGCAGCCTTAGATGATCACAGTTCTGCTTTTATATTGAAACCTGTTGTGAGTAGGTCAGTTTTGGCAGGGGGTGTAACTATTTCCAGGGTTCGAGGTTATTTTCTTTTACTCGTGTTCATTTCTTTTACTGTCTGTTGACTTTACAAATGTCAGACAAGCACTGTGTAATTGCTCATGGCACCATTTGTTACTATTTTCCATGTTGCTTTGGCATCTTAGAATTTGGAGCTAACCTGCTTTCTCTCTCCAGTACTCCAGATGCCATTGCTTGCATTTTATTTCAACACAATTCATTTCGGTATCATCTGTTCCATGATTCTCTGTAGAATTATCTATTCTGCTTTGCTTTCTAAACCAGGCACGGTATCATTAACAATGTGTATAAATTCTGCTAAAAGCTTCAGGACCAAATCCAGAACCTGTATAAATAGCTGAGCCAAAACCCTTACAGATATAAGCGAGGGGAAAACATGCAAAGCTCCAGAAAGGCTGATGATGCAACAGGTTAAGTGCCTGCAGTGGATGCATGAAGACCACACATCGGGAAAGGAAAGGGTACATTTGGTGATGGATTACGTGGCTGTGCTTTGCCATCTGAACTTTCCATCCCTTTGCAAAACATAGTCAGAAAGCATCTGGACAATACAAAGAATTGTTACCGGCTACAGGCCCTTTGTCGAGCTCCCTCTTGTGTACTGAGGTAGAATAAATGTGGGAAACCATTTGTCAAGAAAATCCTCGGACAGTGCCCTTGATGGTGATCTAAATTGGTATGTGGCCCTCTGTATAGGCCTCTAGGCTGGGGTGAATTTCCTCTCTTGGGTATGATGGGACCAAGCCGTATGTGGAGCACTCATAAATTATATAGGCTTTCCAAGGCTGGTATACAGCACTTGCTATCAAACTTATTTTGATCAGATGTAGACAAATGTAGTTCTTTCAGAAGTTTTAGGTGCTTGCAGTCAGCGCCGTGAGCGTGGGCTGTAACAGAACATCGATTCCACTGTGGAGCGTCTCCTGAAGACACACTCTCCACGTAGACTAGTACGTAGTGGTTTTAATCTTGCAGACAGCTGTGTCCTAGGCAATAGACTTGGGTACACCGATGTTAAGAATCCCCAATAATTTTTATATGGAAGGAAGTAAAATGAAATTATTACAAATCTCTCTTAAAATTCAGGAAAACAGTTCGGGGAGCACCACTGTCTGGATTCACCTCATTGCACACATCTTCCATGCAGCCATTATAATACTCGAGAACACTCTCTAACTCCCCCTTACTTCCAAGATACTGTTGAAGTAACATTTACTACATGGGAAGCTAGAACAGCCAGGGGGCTAAAATCTAATGCATGAAGGACAGAATCCCTGTAGCTAGACGGTTTTCTCTAATAATAACGATTAAAGTTGTAAATGCTATCTCTTAAAATCAGTACTTTTAAAACAGTATCTTACTTGGTTGAGTCAGTGTGCAAATATAGGGTTACATTTCTAGAAGATAATCACATTTCTAGAAGATAACCCTCATCTTGACGACGAAATGAAGTCTGGCAACTCGACTGCTAATTTTTCATGGGACCTATGACACAGTTTGGAATCTGTTAGTCTGTGTGAAACTCTGGCTGAAAGTTACTGGTTGTCCCTTATGGGCATTTATTTCTCATTCCACTTCAGCTGGGTGCTGGTGTTTTCTGGAGCTGCTGTGTGCTTAAAAGAATTGTCGTGTCTCAGCAAAACTGGAAAAGAATCGCTCATCTGAGGCAAAGAGGTGGGGACTGACTTATTTCCGACTTGAAAAAATTCTCTCTCCCCCGGCATTCACAGACCATGTCTCCAAAATCTGTGATCAGAAGTGACTGCTTTTCAGAAGATGGGAGCTTCCAATGTATCATGCTGGGCTTCAGTGGGAGATGAGATGACTAACGATGCTGCTAGGGACTGGTGATGCAAGAGGTCAAGTGTATTAGAATTTTCCCAGAATCCACAGACTCTGTTCTTTCCATTCAAAGATGTGATCTTCATGTTCTCCTCCTGCTGTTAAATGAGAAAAGGGAATCTAATAGGACTCAGATCCCATGGAAAAGAAATCGCTCTGTGGTAAGGGAGGTCTTTGTGACAAAAAGCTGAAGGACCCCTGTGTAGATGGGGGAAAAAGACAGATTTAAGTAATAAGGAATGGTTATGCAACCTTTACTACCAACATAGGTCTGAAATGCAGAATTTTTCTACTCTGTTACCATTATGAGAGAACAAAGATGGTATTCGGTGATTTCTCTCTCTTCCAATCCCGCCCCCACAGCAAGGATAAGGATTTTGCAGACGATCCAGAAGCAGATCATGGGGTTAAGATAGCACCACACCATGACAGAGTAGTTGTGAGGTCTTTTACCTGTGATCCGAATCTTGGCGGTGTCATACCTCGCAAAAGTGACGTGACGCGTGGTATTTGGCAGTGGTACTCGCCCTTCTCTTTGGAAAGCTTATCTAAAAATTCCCAAAGAACAAATTACTTGAAATGGGGATTCTGCCTTGGAAAGGAAGACTAAATGCATTCAACAGATGCATAATTCAGACACTCCACAACATAAAATGGAAGAACCTTCCCTAGCTTGGGTGGTGTATTATAACTGAAAAATCAGAGGCAAGGGAAAACTCTTAAAAAAAAAGGCCTGGGTAGCTTTCAGAATTAATACAAACATGCTGAAGGTGTGACACTGAATGTCCTTACATAGCAGCAACAAGAATCATACTTTCTCGTTAAAGAATCAGAGCCGAAGTCTTGTCCTGTGACTAACGGGGGAGCAAGCGTAAGCTGGAGACACCCAGTCTCTGTTACTGCAGCCGATCAAGAAGAATCCAGATGACTCATGCAAACAGCCTGCAGTCACAGAAGAACGGATCCAAACTGGTCCTCTGCATCTCCTGAAGTTGTGGCCCACAAGGTGTAGGCAATACCTGAAGTTACAGGCCATACTGCATTCCTGACACGCTGCTTCTCCTTCTGTGCCCAAGCACCGAGTGCCGCTAAGCAGCGCTTCTCGGCGGTGGGGACGAAGATGTAGAGTTTCTTCTGACCGGGTTCTTTCGTGCGCTTGGTGCTTCACGAAGTACACCTAACATATGGGGAGCCTTCTGCATACTTGTCACGGGCTTCAGGATTTGTTTGGGCATATAGAAAATCGCCTCGCTTGAGCACTAGCTCTGTTTCTTATTCTTGTGTTACCGTCACGATAGGAATCTCAGATGGGAACTTTGTTACCCTGCTAGTTTGTGCTCGTGGGACAAAAGGATGGTCACACCACATGGAGCTCACCACGGTTGTCGGAACAAGCTGAGAACTCATGCTGTTGTGCTGAATGTCAGTCGCATGCAACGTCTTCCCATGTTCAGTGAAAATACCACAAGGACAGCCAACAAAATGTCCCCTAAAAATGTCAGGCAAATCAAGGCAGCGAGTATGTGTCATAACTGCCATCTTATTTTCTTTGTGGTTTGCTAAAGCAACAGTGTCTGCTAAGCAAGCAACTTGTACATCACCCTGGGGGGAAATGGGAAGCTGGGTAAGGTGTCTGTGGGTTCTTGGCTCATCTACACAGAAGCTACTCGACAACAACTCTGTAAACATCCCTTTTCCAGAATAGGTGTGCCCTGTTTTCCTCTTTAATTAAACTCATGGTGTTAAACAAAACCGGAAGAGCTCAGCCTTATTCTGGAAATTAGTCATGAAATTAGTCAGGAATAGCTCCTTCTGAAGAGCTACGTGTATAAACAGGCCCTAAACCATATTTATGGTGTCTGAAACTATGGGGACACTGCCACAGGTGTAAATTACTTTCCAGTAGCCAAAGAAACATGAAGTAAGGGTTGTCATCTCCCAGCCAAGGACGAGGAACACTCCACACCCCATGTCTGCCTGGTGGGTCGGTGCTTGCTGGACGGGATGAGATGGTGGGGCTGGACGGGCCCCAGCAGCAAGGCCGAGCCCTTTCGGCAAGCTGGCCAGCGCCGGGGGAGGTGCCGGCTTAGGGGAGATGGCTGGGGTTCCTTTTATCCCTGACGGAGAGTCTCCCACCCGGGGGATGCGGTAGCCAAGCGCCAGCCCGAAGGATGCTGCTTAAGCAGTTTCCCTTCCGTGCAGGTCAACCCCGGCTGTGCCTGTGCCCGCGCCGGGGCGGGCACCCCGCGGGGCAGGCGGTGGGAGCCGCCGGGGCTCGGCGGCTGCCCGCAGTGTGGAGCGGCGGGGCCGCGGGCAGTGGCGGTGCGGTGCAGCGCGCGGCGCTGCTCGGCGCCCAGCCCGGGATGTTGGCGCACATACGAGCAGGGGGGGTCACCGCCAGCCGCTCTTGGTTCGGGTCATGTACGATCATACGGAGGCTTTTTGATTCCTTGGAGGCTCGAGTGCCTCCCGTCTAGGGATTCAAAACCAAATTAATTTTCCCCGAGAAGTAGCTGGAGCGCAGTAGAAGCCACTGAGCACTCATTTACTTCTCTGGAGGCTGGGGAAGGGTCGTCTTGGCGGCCAGTGTCGAGCGGAGGGAGGAGGGGCGCGGGACGGAGCCGTGTCTCGTCACCAGAGGATCGGGCAGAAGGAGAGAAGAGAGCGCGGGTCGATGTGCCACGGGGAAAGAGGTGTCTTTCCTTTCTCAGGATTGTGAGAAAAAGCCAACGCCAATGCTGAGGGGAGTTGGGGGTGGACAGAGCTTGTGGTCCATCAACTAACTTTTTCCAAGCCGTTTTTAATGTATAGCGAGTCGGTGCGCGTGCAAGTTTGTACGCGGCGGGTGCAAGGTGACCTAGTGGGGTTAGGAGGACGAGGCACTGTGTGGACTGGAATTTCCTCATTCATGTTTATTGCAGTGAAGCATGTGAAGGAGACACTATAGTATGGTGAAGGAAGAAATATGGGACAGCTAATCCCAAGGAGGAGCCTGCTTTATTTTCTGCTTTCCTTTACTGGCTGTCATGATTTACCAGGTAGAAACGTGAAAAGCCAGCCCTCCTTTCCGGGACACCGAAACGTGAAGATGCCTCCGAGTGTCAAGAGACGGAGCTTTATTCTCAGAAGCGCCTTTTTGCCTCCGGGCTCCATTCTGTCATTGAAGGCAAAGGCTCAGTAACCTGTGGTTTATTAAGAGGCAGAGAGGAAGGCAGGAACTTCGCCATGGGGTACGACAAAAACTGGATCTCGAGGAACGAAAGCCAGCATGCCCCGTACCAGGCTGTCACCGGAGCTCTGGAGATGAGGAACGCCTCAGCTGGGCAGATGGTGTGGCAGAGTGGGAACGGCAGCGAAGCTGGCGCCGCGGAGAGCGAGGAGCACGGCGAAGAGCAGACCTACAGGCATTTCACTACCACTGTGCAAATCGTCATCTTCGTAGGCTCTTTGCTGGGTGAGTGTGGGTTGCTGGGTTTTTCGTTGATGTGGTTTGTCTATCCTTATGGTCAGCGACTGCAGATCAAACGGTAACTAGCATCGTTTGCTGCCTTACTGACTGTGTTTTGAATCCTCAGGTGATTTACAAGTTCCTTGTGGCTTTTTGATGTGTAAAAGCTATGACATGCTGTTCATCACAGATAGTAACTGGTACATTATATGCATCCACTACTTAGTCAACTTTTCTATCAAAATTTAAATGGGCAAAAATTAAACGGGTTTATTACACCCTTATTTTCAGCTGTAATGGGCTCTTAACCGTAGAAAAGGGTGTGGAGTGTTTTGAACAAGTTTTACTCAATTTCTGTTTCACACAGCAGTAATTCTGTATTTGTGTCCTTTGGGTTTTCCTTTGGAACTACATTATGCTGTAAATCTGTATAACCATGTGCAGTCTTTCCTACTTGTTATTCTTAAAAAAGGGATCATATACTTTAGATATGTGGTAGTAAACTAGTAATGTATTGACATATAACTTTAGAAACGTGTGTATGGTTGCTTTGTAAGTGCCTATAGTATGTTGTTCTGTTAGGAATACATGTATGCTTCTGATCCCGCCCCCCCCCGAGAAAAAAAAAGGCACTGTAACCCTTATGGTGTTGTTACCACTGTTTGGGAGATCAGTAAGCTGGATTTCCATAAAGTGCCACTACTGTCTAAATGACCCAAAGCTGGTGACAGGAAATGGTGAGGCTTTTCACATAAATCTTGACTTAAGTCTCCAGCTCTCTTGGGAGAGTTCAGTAGGACTTTACTGATGGTCATTGGCTCTTACTATCAAGGATTAATTTTTGTTTCTCCCGATCCTGAATGTCCTAAAATCCATTTCTGCGGTCATGGTAATTAATTAGAATTTTCTTCTTGGTAATACTTAATATCAATTAATATTCAATATTTAATATTACTTAAATAATTTCTAAGAAGGTGGTAAGCATATTCAGTGCTTGAAACAGCATTGAGCTCTGGGCTCGGTCAGTGATACACTTACTGGTCATTATTGTAAATCACAGGGTCTTACTGCTCTATCAGGGGTAATCCTGCTGGCTCCTGCTTTTTTCTATTTAGTGCATAGGTGGTGTGGGGGAATGACTCTTTTTCAGTATGTTGGATAGAGCCTGGCACAAAATGATAGTGAGCAAAGAGTGTCCTAAAAATAACAAGTTTGGATGAGAAAACCCATATATTTAGTTCTTTTATCTTTAGGGTTTTGAGCCTTAAGAGTGCACATTTGGGTCGTATGTCCAGACTTAATTTTATGAGCGTGGATCCTCCAATTTTCTTTGAAGAAGAAGAGACACACTTGTGTAATCATGCTTTCAGCAGCTAGGAGTTTTTAAAAAACAACCAACCAGCCAAAAAATACCATAGCTATAAATTTTGGAAGACTATTGTAGGTCTTGGTTTGGCACTTCTTCCGTTTGCTTTTGAGAGGTGGAGTCTGCGAAAAGATTTGGACCTGTTATAAGTGGTTTGTGTGCAGATTAGGTGGCTGGGAGTCTGATGAAGCTTCTAGATCGGTAACTTCTCCAGGCCTATCAAAGAGGAAAACAGGAGAGGAAATCATGTTTTTTTAAGGTATGAAAACACGGTAGCACAGTAGTCCAACAACAAATATCAGCATTGGGCCTTGTAACTTTATAGTGATAGAAACCAATTTAATTTTTTTAAAAACTCCCTCTTTTCCAGTCTCCCTACTGCCCCAAACCACTATTTTAAGAACAAGTATGACACATGCTGTTGTAGCACCTGAAAATGTGAGAGCCTTTAAAAATGTCTTCCCATATTATCTCTCTCAATGCTATTGCCTCTTTACTGAATGGAAACAAAGCCATAAAGAAGCTGAAGCCCCAATCTGCAGAAGGTCTCAGGGTTTTGGTGCCTGTATGCTCAACCCTCATAGAATCATAGAATGTTTTAGGCTGGAAGGGACCTCTAGAGGTCATCTGGTCCAATCTCCCTACACAAGTAGGGACAT
>JAAGNO010016246.1:101995-150888 GCA_033439905.1 Ceryle rudis | reverse complement strand
AGTTGAAACACCCCCCCCCCCCTCCCATCCCTGTTCACACCCCCGCGAATGTTTAAGGCCCCCCCCCGTCTCGCTAAGACTAAAAAAAAAGAATTTTTGAGAAGGGGAGAAAAAAAAAAGAGGAGAGAGATAATTGCAAAAGCATGTTTTACATCCATGTGGGACTTGCCCAGTTAAAGATCCAGACAGGCAGAAAACAAAAGCTGGATTTCTAACAGCAGTTTAGGTACTGTGCTAACAGAATCCTATGGGAAAAACCAACCAACCAAAACAACTTCCTGTTCTTAAAATTGCAGTTTGTGTCATAAATTGTATAGCATAAACAAACCATGACATGTAGGTGAGGTAGCTTTTTTTATGGATTATTTTATTTTATTTGGTTCTTCAAAATAGTGTTCCTTTAGCTGTTAAGAGCTGCTGTGACTCTGGGCTGTTGCATCTCTAGACCCTTCTGTCAAGGAGAATTCAAACCACTTGTCGGTTTACAGACAGCATTGCCTGCAGAGAAATTAGAGACTGAACTCGGTAGTGAAGTGGTAACTTTTAGCTATATTCACAAGAGTCTCTCAACTCTTGAGATGTCACTTGAGAAAATGCCACGTTCCCAAATGCTTTGAGATTCTGTTTTTGAAGTGACAAGGGGAGAGTGACAGAAGGGAGAGTGGGCTAAAATAAAGTACAAGAGAAGCAAGAAATATCCACATATGGACAACTGGGTGCTCTAGCCTTTCATGAAAGAGGTGAGTGATTTAGAATTTATATATAAAAGCTGCTGCTGAGTTTTTATGCCGACAGTACTGAGGACAATCAAAGTGAAAATCCATTTATTTCACATTTAGTCAGAGATGTGTTGCTTCCTGAAATGTGTGTTTGTTTATTTATTTATTTATGTAACCTGCAAGACATATTGTACGAAGAGACGACTGAGGGATATAAAAAGTACTAAAGTCAGTGACCAGTAAATTCATAATGAGAAATACGTTTTCACCTAAGAATTTCAAACAATCTATCTTGGTATGCTCTGTAAGAGCTGCCATTTTGGTAAACACCCACAAGAAATTTCTGGGAGATGATTTCTGTATCTGCCATTAGAGATGTAAACTAAAAAAGTAGTTTTCACACAGGTAACATGATGTAGGAGGAGTGTGTACCATGCTTTCCATGCTATATAGCTTACTGTCCAGCAGACCAGGATCTTGATACCTCAAAGAGACTTACGCCTCTGCCCTCATAATTTAAAACAGGTCATGCCCAGCCCGGCACAGTTGTTCTCCCAATAACACGTTGCACCCTCTGGATTCAAATGATCTATCTTTTATTGGCAAAGGTGGATGTTAAGGGAGTCTCTGTGTGTTAAGTTCACACTGATGTCCCAGGAATGCTTTAGTTATTAGTTTTGTTTCAGAACAAGCCACAGTATAAATGAGAAGAAACCAAAAGATAAGCACCCAAGGATTGTACACCTACATTCATGAGTGATGATTCAAAATTAATGGAGATGAAAGAGGTGGAAAATCACTTGAAGAGAAGTGTTATCACCTGTGACAGAGCTTGTGGTAAATGGAGAAATCATGAAGAAAAATGTTGTGCATTTGTTTAGTAAATAACAAAGGGATTGCCATAGTGGGTAGCTGTGGAATTGCTAAAGGCAGGTTATTATTATTTTTTCCCATTAACCTGTTGATGGTGTTAGTACAGTAACCAAATATGAAAAGAGAATGTTATCGTAAAAACCAAAATTTTTAAAGGTCAATAAGCAACTGGAGGAACGAGTAGAAATTGCTCCTGCTGTTGACAGGCATTTCTAAACAAGCTGAAATCACAAAAATCCATCAGCTTGCTCAACTATAAACAGTGTTAAGTGAAACAAGGCTCAATCCAGAAAAGAAGGTGGCAGTCACTGGGATGGCTCAGCTCATTCTTATTGTTGTTTTACATAGTGAGTCTGCTCTCATTAAGTTTCTTATAGTTAAGGAAAAAGGCATACTTTGGAGTTTGAGAAAGATAGTCTTGTTTTAACTGTAATCTATATTAACATAAAGCTTTCTGTGTTTACACCATGAAAGTGCTGACACAAGCCAAGAGTCATTCATAAAGCAAGTTTATTTTTCATATACATAAGTGCAGAATGCACAAAAGAGCTTACAAAAGAACTTAGAAAAAGATTTCAAAATACATTTTCTTAGCCTAAAAAAAGATGCTGGTGTTTTGTTTTTTTTTAAACACTTACCCCTAGCCTGTGACTGAAATTGTATAACTCTAGAGGTACATTTTTTTAGATTCATTGGGAAATGTCCAATATTCCTGCTCAAACCTTTCATATAACCTCGGCTAGAGGTTTTACTTAAGGCTAAAGCCTCTCATGAAGTATTAAGGCTGTCCCAGCTTTTCCCATTTCATTTCTTCAACCATGCAGTTGAAGAAATGAAAGTACTAATCCTTCTCAGCATGGCTTTTAGTTCCAGGCAGAACAGGAGATCACGGAGCAGTTGGGCTCTCAGATTGCATCATGCCTGGAAGCCGCATCGTGTGTTGCCATGGCGATGCCATACAACAGTTTCTCCGCGCTGTACCACCTGGACTGAATAGCAGCTCCCAATAGGTGATACACACAGGTTGAACAGAACATCAGATTTTTGAGGTTTTATAACTATGTTTGATAGAGATGGGTTGTGAGAGTCAGTGGGTGTGTGTGTCCTGTGTAGTTATATCAGTAAAAATCTAAGTTACCATGTATTCACATAAGGTCTGTTTAGCAATAAATCTCACCAGCTTTCCATAAGAATAGGTTATGCTTTCCTTAGTGCAGCCACCTAAATCTGGGAATTATACTGATCTCAGATACACCAATACAGACACCGAGATTCATATTTGTGGCAAATGTATTTTTTTGAGGAGTCTTTTGCATTTTGTCCCTCAGAGATGTGACTGGGCTGAGCAAGCTGTGGCTTGGCTTTTTGGAACAAAAACAGCACTGCACATTGGACTGGGATTAAAACAAATTCTGGGTTTGTTTGGGTTTTTTTTTTTTTATAGTGGTCTAGTCTAGAATCGTACCTAAGTCCCTAATGCCTTTGATCTTTTGCCCATGAAATACAGACATTGATAATGATGCCAGTTCTTCTTTGCAACATGCTTGAAAATTAAATATCTGAATATGCATTTTTACTAAGTGACCAGATTTGTATTAGCAATAAGGATTATAGCTTCTTAGAGGTAAGATTTGTTGTCTGTCTTACATATAAACTGATAAGCACATTTTTAAGGGCTTTTTGCTGAATATTCTAGTCACATCTTATTTTTGTCTACAGTTTTCATGAGAATGCTGCCACTTCTGTCAGGTGCATAGCAAGTTCCGTAAATATCCACATTTGGGTGTGCAATGGTAGGGAGAAGAGAGCTTACTTACAAGAAGATTGCACTCAGATTTCACATATCTTATTGGAAAAGATTGGAATTGGAAATTTATTGGAAAAGATGTGTAAGGTGGAAGAAAAATGCACTTCTCAAATATGCTCATCTTGCAAGACTTGCTCTCCATTTTTGATGTAGAGTCTCTTTGACTCATGCTAACTTGATGACAGAAATCATCTCTTCATAGGGAAGAAAAAACTTCAGCAATATTACTCTAAAACTGATGAAAGGTTTGTTTAAACACTGGGAGAATAATCAGCTCACCTTAGAATCATCTCTCTTGTTGAGATGAGCACAGTGTTATCTCAGTTTGGGAGAATGAATGGTGCTGATGTGTCTAGTACTTTATATAACTGCAGATACCATGTATTTAAAAAGCAACACATCAAAGTGATTTAATGCATTAATTGGATAAAAGAAAAAACAAGCAAGCCTCTAAATGAAGGAGACTTAATAAAGCTGGCAGGTCTTTTGCAAATAGAGAAGTATTCTCTTTGTATTTTACAGATTTTTTTCCGAAAGGGAATTTTTTCTTTGATTTAGCCTTGATTGAATGTTTCAGGGGTAAAAAATCCAATTATGTCTAAACTAAGAAGAGATCTTAAATCTAATTGATGTATCTGAATTCATATTCAAAGCAAGGAATTACCTAACATATGTCTGTAAAGCATTGTACCAAGGTATTCATCTCCTTGCAGCATCTTTCTTCTTTCATGATATTGCACTCAAAAACTTAAAATAACCAAATGTGGTATCTCAAATGTACTGATTGCTTTTCAGACTGTCTAAAGAGTTCAAACTGTGTGCTGGATTAGTGGATCAGAATTCTCTAGCACTCTTTCCTTGACTCCCAATTAACTTGTTTTATGACATTGGGGAAAGTCATTGGGAATTTTTGTCTTTGTATCAGTAATACTGTGGATAGCGATGATCAATTTGGGCTATTCTTTTAAAGTGCATTTATTTTTATAGATAGAAAAGTGAAGTACTACTGTTACTAGCTTGCCAATCTTTTTAAACCCCGAATCACTAACTTAATGTTACTTTTTATGTTCCATATTAATACAGGCAACAGCAGTAAGAAATCAGTGAGATGGTAGTGAGTTTGCCATTTCTCACTCTTAAGGAAAGAATATACTTTGGCCCTCTCATTTGAGAAAGGACTTACTTTCTTTTTTCCTTATAAGCTGGAAGGTGAACTTCTCTCAAAGCTGAGGAAGATTTAGAACTGCACCAGATAAGCTGGTGTATTTTATTGGCAGTACTCATTTGCTTTCTTCATGCTGTGAAAGCTGGCATGAATAGGTTGCAAAAAGAGGTGATAATACGATGAGAGATAGTTACAAAGAAAATTGGGGGAAATGTAACCATTTTATTTTCCTGTAAAATGTAATTTAGTTTTTCCAAAAAGCAGTAAAGCACAGGTCTTTAGGGTAGTAAGTGGAGGTATGTATATGTCCCAGCTGGACATTTAACTGGACTGTATATTTACCAGCTGGAGTGATGTTGGAATGATATTGATATCTCTTGAAAAAGTTCAGCAAACAATTATATGTTGTGTGCTAAAATAGTTGAAAATGCTATTTCCTCACAGTTTTTTCATTTGTATGTGTAGTCAAACTTCAGGCAGGGCTGAATTATCTGCCCTGAGGATTAACTGTGCAACAGCAAAAGAGACACTGAGGTAGGTCTTTATAGAGCCAAATCATGCCTAGCAAGATCTTCCTTAGCTGCAGTGTGACATGAATCCCGTGAACCTCTTTGCAGAGCTAGTCCAGAGCTGGAATACTTCTGGAACAGCAGTGGCCGGTCACTATGGAGGTCCCCACCTGGCCCAGTGCAGTGCCTCTGCACCACCTCAGCATGACCAGGAGTGTGGTGATTTCTGTGACTGGGTGCAGGCTCAGAGCAGGATCCTGCAGGGCTTATTATGGCTACGCACCCAAAAGGACATATGGTGATGCTTGGTTCCCAGCTAGGTCAGACTTAGTGTTGCACCAGGAGCAGACTGGTGCATTTATGTTCCTGAGGTGATAAGTGAAAACAGTTGTGAAAAGCCACTCTGGGTGGTTTTACACGTCCCTCCCAGCCTCAGATACAACATCTATATCCACCAGACACAAACACCATGTTACTTCTCAGTCTCGGCTGATGCTACCAGTACACTATGTAATGACAGTGGTCTTGTAAATATAGGTAGTTCAGAGGCAGTGTACAAAGGTTATAGCAAAGGCTCTTTGACGTTTTGAGCTGTGGATGAAGCCTTCTTTGCTCAAAGAATTTATGTGAGGTCTGTTCAGCACTCAGTTTAGCACTGAAAAACTGAAAATATGCTACTTTTTTACTTGTATCAGGTTTACACAAAGCTGTAAAGTGGATAAGCCCAAGAATAATTTAAGGAGCTATTTCTAAGGTGCTTAATTAGAACTGAGTTAAATGAGGACAAACTGAGACTCTTAGACTTTGGAGTGACCATTCCCCTTAACCACAGATCACTATTCCATGAATCTTATTTCAATTAATATAACTACTTCTGTTGATTTTGGGGTCATATTGCTGGGATGTCAGATATGAAAGATGTACACTAGTGCTTACTCTGCTTACCTTTGTGTTTACAGATGCATTTGAAAGTGCTTAAAAGAGGATACACGTGTATAGACAATGCATAGCACCTTCCTGTTCAGCTCATTGCTTTACATTCTGACAAATGTGTCCTCAGATATCTCAGATAACGGTCAAATAAACAAACCATAAGCAGACCTAAACATGACATAATTAAATATATTTGGTGGATTAGCTTTATTTGCACCACTGTTAGCTTCATCCATTCAGCTTTTGTTCTTGAATGATGTAAGTCAACTTTTCCACTGTTAAAGGCCCTTTTATCAGCTTTGCCAGTGACATGAATGTGCTTCTCAAAGGAAATGCATTTTAGTCTGTGGCTTACTCAACACTTCAGAGAATAAGAGGGAAGCATATAAATTGTGAAATATATTATACAGAGTGACTGTTAATTCCCTATCTGATATAATTGGAATTTAGTCAGTGGAAATGCTGCATGGCTCAGAAAAGTTTTTGAAGTATGGCGGCCGTGATTGAAAGTAACTAAATATTGAAATGTTTGAAAAATATTTATGAACCTTGATTCAATAGAAGTATATTTAAATATTGTTGTCAGATGAGGTACGTATTTTCTTAGTACCTGATGACTTTATTAAGTCTTGTACCAGTATTAAAATGATATCACCCAGTTCAGTTATATATTATGTCACCTTTACGTGTAGCAGTTTGCCTGTGTAGACTGTACGAAAATTTGTTTCAGGTAGTTTACAGGAACAGCACCCTGTGAATTAGGGAATTCCCCCCTTTCTGGAGGTCTTTGCCAGTGTACTGAATGAGGGTGAACTGATTAATTTATTTGACTTAATTTCACTTTTCCTGTAACCTCTGATAGCCATTGCATCATCATAGCAGGCAAATGAGATTGTTGTGTACTTTGGAGAAATGGATCACAACTGAGAAAATATAATTCTGTCCCCTTGGAAATCAGTGGTAAAGCTCCAGCTGATTTCTCCAGTGTCGGAGTTTGCATATTTCTCCATGTGCAAAACAAGATGAGCAGAAGCTGGACTATCGGTTAATTTTCACAATACCCAGAAGCAGTCACGCTTTGCACAAACCTAACATCTGTTGTCCAGAGAATCGCCTTGGCTTTTCCTATCAGGAACCAGGCAAGTCTTAGCCTCTGTGAGGTTCTTAAGTGTTAGTGTTAAGCTATGTGCATGGGGATAAACTGAGGCGTAGAAGTATCCAGAAATGCTGATCAAGCAGGTCAGGGACACAGCTGCAGTGTTTTTTTAGTTTCTGTACAGCTCAAGAACTGCAACAGAAACCAGGAAAAATACTGTCTGTTCCCACCGATTTTCAAGCTCACTGCTAATTGAGACATAACACTACTCTGTAATGCTGATGTATGTGACAACTCACACCCATTTACTGTCTATTAGTGTTATTCTTCTGGCTTTATAAACTAAATCTGGCATTGCATTTTACAGATTGGGAAAAGATCCTATGAGGAACAGAGCACTAAGATGCAGTCTGAAGTGTCTAGTGATTAATACCAGCCACCATCTCTATTCTCAAAAGTGCCTGGATTACTGTTTGACAGGAGCCTATTTGTTAAGAGAAGGAAAAGGTCTGATTTAAAAGAGAATGTCTTGGTAGGATACCTATTAAAATAACAGTTACAGCCTATAGAAACAGCAGTTCTGGGGGAACCCTGGAAACATTTTGTTTGTCTTCTACCCACCCTGTATAAAAATCTTTTGCAGCTAATGATGTCTTGAATTTATTAAGGGGACTCTTGCAAGGTTGACAGACCAGAAACCTGAACTTTCCTAAAAACAAACAAGCCAACCCTACAATTTTTTTTTTTTTGTATAAAAATACTACAGTGGTAGCTAACATTTCAAAGACTAGCCATTTAAAAGTTGCGGCAAGCAGGGAATCACTTGGGGCATTGTTCATGAGCCAGAGCATCCCTACATTTCTAGGGATGCTGCTTCAAGTTAGGTAGTAATTTAGAATACATCCATACTGCAGAGATAAGTCAGCGTATCGCTACAGTGCTGACACTAACCAAACATGCACAAAATTCCCTAGTCTGAGTGTGCTGGCACTTGAAGCCTGCGCTTCCTGGCTCATCATCAGAGCAATGCTGCTGCAGTGAGATCAACTCTGGCTGGTCACCGTGCTGCACTAACATGGGGCTGCAGAAGGTATAAGCAAGTGCTCAGCCTTACCTCCTCCTTGCTCCCCAAAACTCCTAAGCTGACTTTTAGGTCTCTAGTTGCTTATTCCTGTGTTGTGGTGTGGAAATTTCCTTCAACTTTCATAAATAGTCAATAACTTTTAGCCCCACTCTGTTCTTGTAACATTTATATACTACTTCTAAAAAACATTTCCATCCTGCAGCCAGGTGCCTGCAAAGCAGCCCCAATCCACAGCACTGGTCTGGTCTCGGTGATTAAGGTCCTTCTTTCCTCACTGTAAAGCCTGCTAAGTCAGATAGTCCCATGCTCAGGGATCCACGTGAGGCCCTGTCACAGTTTGCTGCTATCTGAAATTAATATTTAAACCTGACAACATATTTGAGGACTTGTGGTACAGAATTAGGTAAATTCAGTTCTCAGAGCTAAAACCAAAACTTCCCGTGCATTTTCTCTCCAAAGCTAAAAAAAAAAAAGGCACAAAAATTTCAGTATTAACCATAAGCTTTGGAAAAGAGGAAACACCTAATGCAGCATTTCTAGAATATATGTTCTTTATAGGAAGCTGAACCTGTACCAAAAGCTTCTGTGTCTGACTCATGGAAGCTGGATCAGGAGTAGACAGTAGCACTCACCACCTCAGCCCACCTATAAAAAACTGCTGAGGGAGGAAGAAACTACAAAGATTAGGAAAAAAGATAGAGAAAGAGGCATGTTTCTTAAAGGCAGGACAGTATGAGAGCATAGAAAGGTCAACACTGCCTGTTTAGAGCCAGTCTCTTAATTTAATGCACCGAGGGATGCTTCACGCTGGAGGGGAGGCTTTTCGTGCAGTGTCGGTTTACATTCAGCCAAGGGAAGAAGGATTACCATCTCCTTTCCAGCAATGTAGAAAGGAGGCCACCATCCCACTCATCTGCAAGTATGTGGAAACAGTGAGGGAAATTAAACTCACAACCAGCTCACACTGTTTCATGTGTGCAAGTCAGAGATGATGATATCCAAAGCAAACACTGCCTCCAACACATTGGCTGCAGTGGCTCCAATAGACTGCATTGAGGCTCAAATCAGCACTAAATGACGACATTTTGGCAGGTTTTCAAACATTCATGGGGTAAAATGGCTGACTGAGGAAATAGGTCTGTAACCCTTTCAAAATCTGTCAGCAGTATTTTTGAAAATCTGTGGGAGTTCAGCTTCTGCAGGCTGGCCCATTATGGCTGCAAAAGCACACTGGGCCATCAGCACACTTCCTTTGTATTCCTCAAATCTACCCTACCTATCTAGCATCTCCAAGCTGAACACAACAAGCTCTGCACAGCCCGTCTTTGCTGCTGGTGCAGACTGGTATGGTCTGTCCACAAGATCTGTCCAATGGGTTTTGCAACATTTTCAGCCCATGGTTCAATCCTTACACTCTGCTTTGTGGCCTCACACAGAGCACTCCCACAGCTGATGTAGGTATCTCATGGCTGCACAAATGGCTTCACTCTTGTCTATTGATCATCACTTGTGAGTCCTGCAGTTCTCACTCTTGCTCTCCCGTGAATCGTTCCAAGGTACTTGGAGAAATTTGCTGCTTTTTCTACTCTCCCCATAAGTCACCACCTCCTTCTCATGAGCTGGCAGATGATTGAAACTGATACGAGATTTTCAAAGCATTCAAATAATATTTAGCATTCTAATTATGTTTTTGTAGGTGCTAGTAATAATAATGTAATATTGATTCATCAGATCTCAGGCTGGAAAACTCAGCAAGTCAGCAAGACTGAGAAATGCAAAATTATTTTTAAAGGCACCCTGTTCTCGAAACATGTAATGAAATAGTAACTTAAGAATTGTGATTGTGGAGCAGTAGTGAGTATTTCTACACACTCTTCTCTAGATGAAAACTTTAAATAGCAAGTGAAAACAATTCATGCTAAGATAGAATAAAAGGAGAACTAAAGGAAGTGCCATCCCTTGTGGCTTTATGAGATGCCTGGGTGATGCTGGAGTAAACTCAGGGGTGAGCATGCAGTGCTGGAGAGCAGAAGACTGAGGACTGAATTGCTGCCTTGTTGGCTGTATTTTTTTTCTCCAGAGTCCTTGCTAGTGTTTAAATTAATTTATTTTCTTGTGGCTGCTCCTGTGGAATACATTAATTATTCATAGGCATTGAGATCTACTGGGCAGGAATGGCACTGGGTAGAGGATATTCGCATTAGCCAATGTGGTTGAGTGTTCATGTAAGCTCTGCAGCTGAGAATAGGACATTTAGTGAGGGACACATTCCTGAAGCTGCACAACCTCAGAAATGGATTGCTATTCTTTCCGTCATGCCATATCTGTTTCCTCTCTGCTGGAGATACTGTGGCAGTCCCTCCACTGACTGTCGGCTGACAACGTTAGAGATGCTTTGCAGATATCATAGACAGTTTTGCTTTTGGGTGTCAGACAATCAAGGGGAATAGGAGCTTGGGGACAAGACCTCCAAAAGGTCACAGAAAGAAAGGCTATTGCATCCCTGTTTTAACAGCTGCCAGCTGCATGGGCATGACGAAGAGATGATAAATGTCTGGAGGTCCATGCAAAGCAGCACATGGGACACGGGTAGCTTGGTGAAACAAGTGCTGCTCACCTGAGGCAGATCTGTAATTGCCATTGCCAGTGTCATGGCTGAACAGGTCTGCCTGCCTGTGGAGTTCGTATTCCCTGGGCTTGCATGGTTCTCTTCCTTAATGGTCTCCTATGGATAAATGCCAACACAGTGCAGTAGATAAAGAGGCGCTACCAGTACTATTGACACTGAAGATCAGGCATTCATACTTAAGGCTTATTTTCCTCATTTGCTTACTTACTCAACTATAGAAAGTAAAGGGAAAAGGTGCAAGAGGCAAAGTGCTCTTTGAAGGAATAGCAGCAGTAAAAACCAAATCATCCTAGTTATTGAACTGTTCAAAGCTGTCAGAAGCTAATCATTTCCTGTTGGTTTTGATGGCAAATTGAGAAGGCAGTCATTTCCCCCTTCTGGTCTCTTGTTGTGAGAGAGCTGATCTTTTCAGCAGAGAATTTGAGTGATAAAACTCATATAGACTTCAAAATGATCA
This sequence comes from Ceryle rudis, assembly GCA_033439905.1. Lineage (NCBI taxonomy): Eukaryota > Metazoa > Chordata > Aves > Coraciiformes > Cerylidae > Ceryle > Ceryle rudis. The sequence continues at coordinate 139,616 of JAAGNO010016246.1, read as the reverse complement.
AATGCAGATGCTGATAGCATCATAGAGGTGACATGCTGACGCTAGGGTGGGCATTGGGTTTATTTAACAGAAAATCACACAGCCATCTGATGAGCTATAAAGAGTTGCCTCAATTGCCTTTTCTAGAAGAGAGGCCGCAGTACATAAAATCCAAAAGCTGTTCGGTGGGTTCATCAGGGATCTAACAAGCAGTTTACAGAAAGCGCATGAGCTTGTAGGGCTGATTTTTAAACAGATTTATGGTTTATTTGTTTTTTTCAAGTTCTAGTTACTGCAGGAAACCATTGTTCAACTTTTTTAATGACTGCAAGTGCGTGCACAGAAGCAGTTTTCCTCCCTTAGTACCCTGTGCTTTTGTTACTGCAGGCAGACAGCTAAGTGGGATATGCAGAAATCCTACTGTCTTGTTCTGTGAAGTACTCACAAAGGCAGAATGCTTATACATTTCACCTCACCACTATAATAAGAAAACAGAGCAAACAAATATGACTGGGAAAAGCATGGTGTGTACACAAACCCCAGTCTAAAACACAACTGCTCAGTCAGATCTTTTGAGAGCAGTGACTTCAGCGCTGGTAACAGCATTCATCTCTGCACACAACTTCTAGCCTGTAGATGAGAATGGGTATGGATGAATAAATAAGTGTTTTTTTCTTTTATACCAGGTACACAAGAACAAGTTTGAATTGAATAATTATGGAGCAAACTCTGCAGGCTAGTAGGCTAATATGAAATAGCATTGCTTCGGAAATGCTACCTCTTGTTGATAAAAAATTCAGAATTTGGCTTATCTAATTAGACAAAACGCTACAAATGTCAGCCTGGATATGAGGCAGCACCAATAAAAGTCTGGAGGCCTTCAACTTCGGAGTTTTATTTTGGGTTCATATTGAACTAAGAAACTTGCTGAAATTGTGGTCTTAGTTTAAAGGGAGGGAGGGACACAGATGGCTCCTGTAAAGTTGGTTTATCTCCAGAAGTTTTGTTTCTATGCTAACTTTACAAACGTAGCTAGGATTTTATAAATAGGTATCATGAATTGCAACATGGCCTGTGAAATTTAAGCAGCTCTTGGCCTAACCTCCAACAGACTGATTTGGTTTAGCTAAACCCTGCCAAGTCAAGACTTGATTTGAAGGCAATTACCAAGCCATATGTTGTCCTCATCTTAACACAAACAGAAACCTTTTTTTTATAACACAGCTCCTGTGCTATCATGTGCTGCTTCCCAGGAACACAGCCCAGTCTCACACCAGTGGTTGTTTCCCCTTTCACTGTACCCATCTCTGCCTGCAGACTCTAGCATGGTGGCCAGCTCTGCCTCCCTCCTTTCAAATGTGTTTTGAGGCTTGGCAGGCATGGCAGCCTCCCCATGCATCCAGCTCCCTGGGCAAGATGCCATGTGGGCCGCTGTCCATAGCACAGGAAAGGGTGTTATCATTAAAGGCAGAGACCACTGTGTGTGTCCATATATCATGGGATACCAGGGTGCAGTTCACATATGAAGTATGAAAAAGTTATGGTGATGATTGAGAGGAAAGGCAAACTGGCCTATAGTCTGGAATAACCCAGCAGGTGAAAATGGCTTTGTTTCTGCTGTGCACTGAGCTTTAGGGACCCTATATGGCGAGCATCAGCTAATAAGACAAAATATCATGATAGTTTTGTTAATTCTTTGTGTTCAGGGAGTTTAATAAACTGTGGACAAGTCTCGGGAAATAGGCAGAGAGCGCATGTCTCATGCAAAGAAAATATTTTTACCTGGAAACCATTTTGACCAGCTACCTGTAACCCAGGAATCTCAGATGGAGAATTAATTTCAGAAGTGCTTTTGACAACTGTTTTCTCTCCAGTGTAAAAAACCATGCTGAAAATGGTGACATATGTCATTTGTGCCTTTGGGGAGTCATTACGACTCAGCTAAACCTTCCTGCTACAGATTCCTTAAGTGGTAAGCCAGTTGCTGAGAAAGGCAGTAGTAGGAACTCATGGGGCTTACAGGTATTTTCAAAGCTATAGAAATTAGAGAAAGAAAGAAAGAAAAAGTATGTTGTCCTTCCCTAGGGAGAAATGCAGTATTGTTCCTCTCCTCTGCTTTGTACAGCTGAGATTCTCATGTTCATTCATTTACAAAGAGACACGTGTGCTTTCCCATGAGGCCAGGAAGAAGCCACAAAGCTCCTCAATACAGACACCTTTCAAAAAAGCCCCTACTGCCACGCTACCCCAAGACCTCAGCAGAAACACTGTGATTTTTGAAGTTTCATGCAAAATTCAAAATTATGTTTAGCATAAAAGATTGTTCTACTACACTGTACTTGTAGAAATCAATCTGTTGATGGTAACGATGCAGGTGCAGAACTTGTAGGGCAATGCTTAGTCTTCAGCATTGCTCAGATTTTCTGCCTGGAACCTTAACCTTTTTAACTTTTAAATTGGAATGATGATACTGCTGAATCTCTAAGTGCTCTGCAACTATGATATGGGAATGGGCACAAGTTTAGAGTATCACTTACTGGTTCTATTACTATCCTATTTTATTCAGTCCTACCCCATCCTAATTGCAAGGCCATCCTTTCTTTTCACATGATTGAACATATCAATGCCTAGTTCACTCTCAGTAAGCATAACATGATCTTTAGTGCTGCAGGAGATGCATTTGTTGTAAAATTATTCTATAAATTCCTTGGAAGCCTGTGCCATGACTGCCAAAATGGGATTTGCAGGGAATGAGTCATTTGGTTGTCCCAACATGGAGCCTGAGATGTGAGTTCAAGCTACCTGCACCCCTTCTGTGTAGGTGCACTTCTGATTGCAGAGGAGGAGAAATGAAGGCAGAATGTGATTGCAGGCATATTGCTCCTCTGAAGGGCGTCTACCTCTCTACAAAACTCATTGTCATGTTACAGCAAATATAAGAAGAATACACACTAATGTATGTTGACATGTAAAACACTTATAATGCCAGCTAAATAATTTATTCTAAATATTTTTCTATATAGCTACAGGTTATTTTTAAATTTCATCTCTTCTTTGAGAACTTTAAGCAAACTATTCAATAACCATTGTCCTACTGATTTTAAAACCAAACACTTTCCAATATATGTATTAGTTTTCAAAGACTCTAAATTTCTGTTTGAAAAGTTTCATCATTAATCTTAAGTTAGGGAAATGCCTTATTTGGTCTATATACTCTCGACAGATGGTAATAGATAGCTGCATAGCTATGTACGGGTAGGAAGAGCCATTCTGATCAAGTATTCCAACTTTATGCATATCTCTAAGCGCAGAATTTCACCTAATAATCCCAAAAGCAGTGAGAAGTATTTCTTCTTACTATATTAGCAAACATTATTAGGCCTAAGAACCTGTGGTAGCATTTGTGCATATCTTTACGAAAGACTTTGCATCTCAATTTAAAGGCGATTTAAAAATGAGGCTTGCTTCTCTGGTGCCAGCCCATTGCACTGCTTCAGGCAAGCAAGCAGCAGCGCAGTGCACATGGTAGGATAATTAGCAGAAAATGTGATGGTGCTTTCTCTTATGCACCACATCTTTAAATGGAGGAGCCTCTTTCAGAAGCTCAAAACCAGGCCAAAAGAGGCTTTCTTTTCTTTGTCTCTCTTGCCTATTTCTTTGTCTGAAGTGTCATTGATATGAATATGCAGTTTTTCTTTGTTCATTGCACTTGAAACGCCTGTTGTGTCATTGCCTTCTTGTCACCCCATGCCCTTCACTAAAATCTCTCCGTCCTTCCTCCTGTACGACTTCTCATAGTCTCTGTAAACCCACCACAACAGGGGAAATATATTCAGGTAATGACAGGGTCCCCTGCCATTTCCTGGCCTTGCTAATGTGCAGAGGATTGGACAGAACCATTTTTCTGCGTTGCTGATGTTCGGCCACATCTGGAGTGCCAGAGGGAATGTGCAGCCCGCAGTGCCAGGCTGGGGGCACCTCACATGCAGAGGTTTCCTTAGTGACAGATGATCAGCTAAGCAAGCTTCAGTGATGCTAAATTAGACTTTGGGGCATTTAAAGTAAGGAAGTAAGGTGACACACAGTCATGCTTGGAGGAGGGGAGGAAAAATCATTAAATTATTACAGATTAGCAAAAGAAATTGGTGAATTAAAAGTGTGGCTTTAAAATGCCACTTTGTATGCTACATGCAGGAATCTGTGTCCTGCTCTCCCGTGCATTTTGTAGTACAGTAATCCCATTGACTTTGCTGTAGTTTTTCTTGATTTACTTTCATCTGAGATAAACACAAAGCCCAGTGTCTTTCCAAATCATCCATCTTTGTTTGTGGAGAACTACTCATGAGAGAAACAGCTCAGCCATGCATAAGGGAAAGTCATAATCTGACTGCAAGATCTGCAGTGGCACATTGTATTATTAGCTCATGAGTAGTCTCTTTCATAGCACAAATTAACTGAAACATACCTTTTTTTTTTTTTCCCCAGCTTCAGAGAAACTTGTTTTCTAATGCTGACCAATCTATGTCAATAATCAAAGATGATACTTTTTCTATTCTGCTCATATTTTCACTGTATATAAAAACTTGTGCTGCCCCGGTGTATTTTCTGCAGTGATTTTGAACTGTGATTGTTAAAATTGGAAAACACATTCCAAAGATGTGAAACTCTGTTTCCAGAGACCTTAGTTTTATTCCCTTCCCAAGGTCCTGTGGTAGGTTATAAATGTTGCTGCCTGCAATATCTACCACGTAAGTTGTGAGCTCTTTAAGACAGGGATCTGGTTTTAGTGAATCAGGTTTTCTCCCTTGGTGTGCTTCTTTTGCTTCCACTTGCGAGCATAGGACAAATGGAAAATTATACATCCTGTCTATGTGCTATTCTAAATAGATGCACTCTAGAATAATGTTCTTCATGCATTTGTACACAGTGAGTGTACAAAGCTGCACCAAAAAGAAAAAAAAAAAAAGATTACAATCATTTAGGTTTCATCTTTATTATGCTAGAGTACTTTAGGTTGTGATCGTGTAATGAGATGAAAAAGATATTATGTATTGTATTTTAATTCAAATGAGTTTTCATACATTCAACCCCAGAAAAAATATAGAAATACTCCAGCGGCATATAAAAAGCTTTAGATTTTCTTTACATGGAAATTTGTGGTTAAAGGGGATGATCTGCATATTGTACACTGTAATTGCACAGCCATTTCTAATTCCTGGAATCATGAATTTCTCAGATTGTTCTATTATCGCTGCACAGAGCAAACTGGAAACAGTATTTACCAGGTATTTTTGCTTTCTTTCTCCTGGAGCCCTTAGCTGTGTGATGCATCCTTCCCAACTTTTGCTTCCTGCCACGGACATGGACCCGCTTCCCCTTGCTGTAGATGCCCATGCCAGGAGTTTCCACCTTGTGTGCTGAATGCTTGTGGTTTCCTCTAAGCAGTACTAACCTCCCACTTTCTTTCTCTACAAATTGTCTTTTTCTTTACTCTATCCTCACTCGGGGTTCATAACTGATAGTACTCCAAGGTGATGACTTCTTTGCTTCTCTTATCCTTGCTCTGATACAATTCTATATTATCATTGTTGTATGCATGATGAAATATATGTAAGCTGTATAGAAAGTTCATGAGAGAATGTGTTTAGACCTTACAGAGTTAATTTATCCTCATGCATTCATTTTGCATTTCACTCTGTGAACGTGATTTCATGCCACTGTGTAGCAGTTTCATGGGAAAGCTGTGCCAATAGTAGTGGTATCCACCTTCTGACTAATCAGTCTGTGTTACAGATTTAAAGATTGTAACATTACAGTGTTAACTAGTTTTTACAAATTTATTCCTTTGGGAATATCTATAACTTTTAGGTTTTGCTTTTTAATTACTTTCTGTTAGAAAATGTAAGTCAATCTGTATCCCAGAGAAACAGAAAATTTACTTCTCCGATTGTTATACAAAGTCGGTAAGACTACTATGCGATACAGCAGGAGGTACAGCTCAGCTTCCATGGTTCTGCATTACTGCAGGTGTTAATTTATACTGTATCTCATTTTTCTTTTTCAGAATTTTTTTTCTTTAAGAAAAACTGAAGTAAAACATAGTAAAACATTCTGACTATTCAATAAAAGGTATTTCAAATTAAATATCACTAGTCCTTCCTGAACGAACACCCAGTTTTCATATGTATTAAATTTCTTTGGACTCTGTAAAATTCTCAGAATTTGAGAAAATTTGGAAACAAACTAAGGTGACTTCCTTTAAGTACTTACTTTTGAAAAATGTGCTTACCAAGTATAAATATTGGCCACAGATATGGTACAGAAAACATACCACTGTCTGTCTATTTCCTCTACTGGCTTTAGGTGAGGTCCTACACTTCTCGGTGTGCAGCCTGACACTGAGTTGTAATAGTGAGACTAGTCATAATAACACATTCAGTAGTGGCTTTTCAGCACTGGATGGATTTTTCAGTAACTTATCAAGGTCACTAATTCCTTGCATGCAGACTATGAATAGAAGTGATTTTCTAACACTAACCTAGAAGAAAAATAGTCTGTGATCTGTTATCAATTCATAAATCTATGTCTCCTAGTTCTTGCGAAGTGACTGATAGTCAATTAAAAAAAAAAAAATTAAAAGTCGTGTACTGCATACAGAATAAAAGGTGTAGTTTATATTTATACTTCATAATAGCACTTTCTGTACACTAAAAGTAGTGATTCCTCTATTATAATTTCCAGCTACCAAAAATGCAAAGGTATTTATTTTAAACATATGCACACAAGAAGACTCTAATCAGAGTGCATTAGCCTTTTGAAAATCAAAGTTAGTGGTACCACAGAGTTCTGAAATACTTGATTCTCCTGACAGGTTCTCCAATAGTACAGTGTCAACCTGTAGCTTACTAGTATTTTGGTATAGATGCAGCAGATCAAGCCTATTAGAGCTAGGTGCTACTGTCAGGCATGCTGGAGGACAGAAGTCCATATGCATGATTTTAGTATGTGTGTGACAGTCAGTTTGGGAAGCATTTAGTTGCCTGAAGGGACCAGAAGCAGTACAACATGAGGATTGCATTTAAGAGCAAATGGCTGTCCCCTCATGGGCAGAGGGTTATTCTTGGAAGCACAGTCTCTTAGGAGACTTAGGAGGAACAACTGGCAAGGTGCCAGTGTGACTCCTGCATTTTTCCATATATTGGCCAGATTTTCTGTGCTCTGCAATCTTCAAAAAAGAAATCTTAAGATGTGTTTTATGGACTTTGGTGGTGATTACTGATGGCAGTGCATTCCAAACTGAAGGGCTTTATGACTAAGAGAAAGGTCTTTCTTGTAAATCTAAGCAGGAGTATCCATGGATATTTGATTTCAGAGATTTCACTGGAAGCTAGCTTAGATAGAAAGAAGTGAGACAAGAAATAAAAACATTAGCAAGCATATCTGTAATCTTTCTCCAGAGGATTCTCTAGAGTCTGTTAAAGATTTTATCTGTGGGAAAGAAGGTTCTCCTTCCTCTGCTGTCTGGTGACCACTGCTTTCAGGTCACTACTACCTGCGGCTAAAGGCACAAATAAAGACTGTAATATTAATATTACTACTTTTTATAGGAGGAAGGACTATATAAAGATTATGGAGAGAAATGTAGGCTATTAACATGTGGGTGACAGTCAGGGTATCTAAAACACTTTTTGAAGGGCATCTTAAGATCATGGTTAAGACTGGTCATGCTAAGTAGGCCCTTGATGCTTTACAGCCTGTCCTTAGAAGAAAATGTGCTTGGGCATTGCCAGCAGTCAGTGTGGCATCAGAACACTGTTTAGGTGCCTTACTGTGCTGCCAGAGCACATTGTGGAGCAGTAAATGTCTTCTTCATACAGGTTCTTGAAAATCTAGTTACTGAAGTTGCAACATATATTTTTACTTTAAATGCTATTTTAAAAAGGCAACCTGCTTTTTTTTTTTTTTTACATAAAGAAACCTACTGCAATTTATTTTTAATAAGTAAATCTAAAATTTACGCTTAATCTTTGAGATGCACAGATTATTGTACTGCCTATGTTCTGAACACAGCTGTACTTCCTTTTTAGTGACTCACTAAAAATAGCCATGGCTGTAATGTATGTCATGAGTGATAAATCAATAGGAATGTTGTGCAGGACAGTCTATTGATTTAGTGCAATTAAAGTAAAACATCTATTTTGGACTTCTTGAGTGTGTGAAAAAGGTAGCACCTTTGTCAATGGATCGTATTTTGGATGTAAGGTTTGTTCAGTCTGGGTATATTAAAAAAGGATATTCTTTATTTTGCATGTTTGCCTATCTTAAGAAATGAGGAGATTTTGTTAAGAGGAAGAAACTAGGCACTAAAGAGAAGTGTTTACTCAAATCCATTTTTTTTAAAGAGGATAACCAATACATTCTTCATTTAATTGCAAACCTAACGATTTTCTAAGGCAGAAGGTGCCACTGATAAAAGTATTCTCTTTAGTAGTGCTTACAGACTCAATGTACAACTGAAATGTGACTTCACATAGATGAGTTCTCAAATCAGTCTAACTTATTATTTTGAAAACAGTGAGAGGAGCCACTGACACCATGTGGAAAACTTGGAAAGTGCCTTGTTAAAAAATAGTTTCCTTCCAAGTTGATAGCTTGTTACATCTTTCTTTCTGACTCATCCACTGTTAATAGGACAGGGTGAAGAGGGAATGGTACTTCATGAGATTGCAGCCTTTTAGAAGTGGATATGCTGTTCCTTGTTCTTAAGGCCTCATCTCCCACAAAACACCATGGAGTAGGGATCATTGAGTTGGCTTAAAAGAACTTGCATCAACAAAGTTGTAATGTCTTGTCCGCAGACCTGAGAGTCATGGGAGGCCACTAACAGCAGAGTAGATTCATAAACTCACAGAATTGTTTCAGTTGGAAAAGACCTTTAAGATCATCGAGTCCAACCATTTACCTAACACTGCCGATCCCACCACTAAACCATATCTGTAAGCACCTCCTACATATGTCTTTTAAATACCTCCAGGGATGGTGACTCCACCAAATCCCTGGGCAGCCTGTTCCACTGCTTAACAACCCCTTCAGTGAAGAAGTTTTCCTGATGATTTTTTCCTAATAAATAGTGCTTTGAGGAAAAAAGTGGGCAGAGAAATATTGAGTGTATCTGCATGTATTATGTGCCTGATCGTAACAGCTAGCGTGTCTCTTTGTAGACTGGGTTCTCAGCTGTAGGGCCAAATCTCTGTAAATACAGACAAAATATGTTCCTTATCTTTTGGGGAGTGTGAAAAAAAGCAACCAGTATTATCATCTTTTCTCACTATCTCTTTCTCTGCCTAATGATAATGTTTCTGAGAATAAATATTCCTCCTCACCTAATTTCAAAGCGAAGTTTAGACCATCACAGTTTGTAGAACAGGATTTAGTATTACCTTCAGAAAGGGAGTATTATCAGATGGTTATAACTACAGGCAAGCTACAGGAGGGAAGGACAGAAATCTTTAATCTTGAAGAGGTTTAAATCTTACAGAATTAAACCTGTTTTCACTCAATATTCCTAGAGATAAAAATGTCCCCAGTAATATACTAGGTGGGGCAAGAAGCACAGATGTACAGAAAAAAATGACCCAGATACATTGTTTTCTCTAAATACAAAGGTTTTGAAAGCACCAAAACACTAAGAGCTTTCAAATTGTAGTGTCTCAAGAAAAATATTCGCCATAGCTCTCCTAAAAATTTTAATTTCTTCTCTTTCTGAAGGATATGGTTAATAGGTTCATGATGTATTTATTCCTTTTCATGACAAAAACATCTGAGTGGATCTTTGAAAGATTTGTTGAGACATTCAATTCATCTGCAAAAGGAAAAGCTGTATTAAAAAAATCTTTGCTCAACTTTTTCTTCAGTGAGATGTTTCTGTTTTGCTCCAGTGTACATGATGTGTGCTTTAAAGCTACATTTTCTTTCATTTTCTATGTAATCATTTAAAATGCCTGCTTTCATTATTGAACTCATTCATAATTAAGTGTGACCCATTAGGGTCTTCTATGTGTTGTCATTAGCAAGTCTGAACTGTTTGATCCCTTTTATGCAATTTTTACTTATTATATTTTTCTGTTGTTCTATGCTTTATTTAGAATAATTACTGTCAAGTTCCTTGAAGAAAGTGTGTATTTAATAAAATATATTATGAAGAACCAAACATACCCACAGATGTGTAGACCAGTTCTGGTAATTTCCAGATTATTTTTCAGTAACTGGTTCTTAAGGGAAATCTATTGGTTACAACACAACATTAGTTAAATGAAAATGCTAGTTAATGAAGGAACCTGGTAACTTTTATGAAGACAAAGTGAGAAATAATTTGTCATTTAGGTCAACTTTTCACAAGTAGGCCAGCAGAAGCTAATGATGAAAAGTGGTTAAACACTTAGAATACGTAATTACGCATTTAATAGTGCCACGCAGATACTCAGTATCTTATGTGAGATGAGTGAACAATCTGTGTAATCTTAAAGTGTAATCAATCCCAGCTGATTTCAGTGCTTATTTCTGTGTAGTGTGTCTACTGCTTGAGTTCTATCAGTCCATTAGTGCTCAGGTATCTATAGCATAAAACCATCTGTAGTAGTCTCAGTAAGCCTGTACTGAAGGAGCTCTGTGATAATATAGCATCTGAGGTTTTGAAGTGTATTTCTGTGTAAAAGCAGTGCAAGTTCTGATGGCCTAATGTTACAACATTGTGACGTTCACGCTGTTTTTAGTGATCCTAGTTTGTTCCCATTTGGGCTCCAGTCCTCCCAGTGAAGGATATGTCACAGAATCACAGAATGTTAGGGGTTGTAAGGGACCTCAAAAGATCATCTAGTCCAATCCCCCTGCCAGAGCTGGATCACCTAGATCAAGTCACACAGGAAGGTGTCCAGGTGCGTTTGAATGTTTCTAGAGAAGGAGACTCCACAACCTCCCTGGGCAGCCTGTTCCAGTGTCTGTCACCCTCACAGTGAAAAAGTTTCTCCTTACTTTTACATGGAACCTCCTGTGTTCCAGCTTGCACCTGTTGCCTCTTGTCCTATCGTTGGACATCAGTGAGAAGAGCCTGGCTCCATCCTTCTGGCACTCGCCCTTATAAACATACTTATAAACATTAATGAGGTCACCCCTCAGTCTCCTCCCAGCTGAAGATACCCAGCTCCCTCAGCCTTTCCTCATAAGGGAGACATTCTACTCCCATTTGGAAGGACACCTACACCTAATCATCCCTATTGAAAGATAAGAATTCCTCACAGATCCAAAGGCCTATGGGCAACTACAGAACAAGGGTCTTGTTCCACCGAGCACTTCTTTTATAAAATACTGTATTCACTGTAATGAACTGAGTATTTTAAACCTGCACACATTTGTGACACTCAGAGCTGAAGGTACTAAGAGGGAGATAATCTTTGCTTTGCTGCATATAGTTCTTATTTATAATTGTTTTGGTATATTATCTACTATACATTCCCTATTTCTAATAAGCTTTTTTATTTTTCCTAGAATACTACCTGTTGTTCACCTGACCTTCAAAAGATGATCAATTTTTAATCTTTCCAGTAGGTTTTAACTTACATATTGTATTCATAGGTCTGTTAAAATACAAATTAAAAGTGAATAGGAGAACAATACTGCAGCAGTTGTCAAGTCCTTGTGGCATTAGGAGCATTTCCTCCATAGCCTGTAAGATACGGAAATTCTAACAACCTACATAAGCACTTAAGTAATACCAACATTAAAGGACTCAGAGTTTTATTGTTTATTGTCTGCCCAAGTTTTCCAGACAAGATTCTACTTGGAGACCTACTCCTTATGTTTCCTTATTTCTGCTACATAAGGAGCTACTCATCATTCTTTATGGGTTACTTAGGGAACCTGGATTTTATTAGAGAAAGCAACTAAAATGTGAGCAGGCAACTAAAGCCTATGATTACACAGGGGTTTCCATGTAGTATTATGAAAAAACATATGCTGGATTACTCCAGGGCCTTAACTCCTATACCGTAAGTTAACATTTAAGATATTGTGACTTATATATTGGACAGAGTAATATAGCTTCAACTATTGAAAAAAAAAAAAAAAAACGCAGAATTTTTTCCTTTTCCCGCTTCAGTTGAAACAGCATGTTATAACAAGTTAAGTGACTTTAAAATGCCTCAGGCAAAGGGTATGAAAGAGGTTCCACTTAAACCAGTATTATTTGCATCTAAAAATATCTGATTAAATGAAGTGCACTGACACTTTTTGTGTCAGTTTCATGGGTTAGAATTAAAGGAAAATGTAAATTTGTGCAGAAGACAGGGTGATTCAAACCAATCAATGACATATAGCTTCTCTGTGCCTTTTTACCAATTGCCCTTCAACTATGTACACATAAGGAGAAACTTTTTCACAGTGAGGGTGACACTGGAACAGGCTGCCCAGGGAGGTTGTGGAGTCTGCTTCTCTAGAGACATTTGAAACCCACTGGGAAGCGTTCCTATGTGATCTAATCTAGGTGATCCAGCTCTGGCAGGGGGATTGGACTAGATGGTCTTTTGAGGTCACTTCCAACCACTACCATTCTGTGATTCTGTGAAACCCTTCCCCACATCCCCATTACATTCTTCTGACTCCACTGCCTCCTTTTTCAGATGTCATAAAGTAAGATTTTCTTTCCTGTGTTAGATGCCTGTGTTGGACTGAAAACGAACTTTAAATCGTTTGGTTCACTTTAGCCCACAGATGCTTTGTCTTCAGCTGCTCTAATCATGACATGTAAGAACATTTCCCCATCCGTTTATCCTTGGATTGGGCACAGCAATTTTCCAGCCTCCTTCCCCTATGGTGTGCTCTAATGCATACAGGAAAAGAACAGGTACCTGATATTGCTATAATAGAGTGTATCAGTACACTGAGGAAGCCAAGGTAGACCACCCTGCCTCTAAATCCATTACAAACCTGAAACTTCCATCTGGAAACAACCACAAGGTTATTTAGGCAAGACCAAGGTTTGACACTTGGAGTGGCTCTGGTCACTGAGTAGCAGGCCGTCAAGTCTTTGTGGCTGTGGAGCTTGTGTTAAAACAAATGCAGCCATCTAAATTAAGATGAACGATACCCTTCTCCAGATTTTAGACACACCCTGGCCGTAGGTGGTTCTGGGTTTTAATACATTTTTCTCTATGTCAACCCTGGTAGACCACTTCTAAAGATAAACAAGTTTGTAGCACAAAGAAGTTCTTGGAAAATTGGTATTAAATGTGAAAAACGGTGAGGAAGTAGATAACCCTTTCTAGATAACCCCTGTTACTGGAGCTGGACATTGGTATCATCTTGCTATTCTTCATACTGAATCAAAAAAAAAAAGGTATTTGCAAAGAGATGGAAAATTGCAGTAGAAATAATGTGCTGAAAAGGTTTCTGCACGTCTGCTTTCACTAGTGAATGATTTCAATAATTAGCAGCAAACGTGCAGATCCATATTTGTGCCTTCAGATATCCATGTTTAACCAAGTATTAATTAATTAAAAATGAATGTGATTATTCATACTGGCTTCCGGCAATATTCTCCTTAATGTCTTGGTACCAAATGAGTAAAATCTGAAATGGGAATGGAAACTCTTTATTCTCATGGATTTCATTTTATGATTTTGAAACCACTAGTAGCAAAATGTTGAGACAATGAAAAAAATGAGTTTGAGTGGTGATAAACACACCTGAAATCAGGGCCAAATTTAATTTTCATGCATGCAAGCCGAGGTGTCTGAAAATGTAGGTTTATGTTTAAATATGGCCAAATTCCTTACAAACTGATAAAGGTAGCAACTTCCATGTCTTGCCAATCATGCAGAATTAGTAAAAATTTTTGAAAATGTTGGATTAAAGTAATTCTTGCACAATACTTTTTCTTTATGGGATTCATTTAAGGCCATTGTATATGCAATGAGACCTGAGCCTGCTGGTACTTCGACTCAGTAGCTTAGTGGAGATGAGCGAGATGAGTCAAGGGCACAGTTGAAGTTTGTCCAAGAGGGATTTCAAGGAAGGGTTGCTTCCTCCCTCCTGTCAGATCTCTGCATTCCCAGGTATCAGGCAGTTGATGTTTGATCCAGAGCAGGTACACAACTGCATTTCTGATGATGTAGAAAGAGCAAATACTACTGAGTTTAAGCTGGTTTTAAACCAGGGTAGATTTACAGAACAATACCTGGGCTGCCAGTGCCTGATCTGGGAAAAAAACCTATCCATTAGACTGTCAAAACCATTGTGACACATTTGAAATGACAATGCATTGTATTAATACAGCATCAGCACTTGTGCGTTATGGTTATGGCATTTCTGATCTGGTACTAAGAACCCTAAAGCTGGATTTACTTTATCACTGAACCTCATCTGAGAGTCAGCAGAACCATATATATGGGAGTTTTCTATTTGAAAGCTCAGACAAAGACACTGATACCTGCTTTTTTTCACTTTCGATAATGCCACCAACCTTTATTTGCTAATAGGTGAAGTATTTACACATTCATATAGTAAGTAAAGAAATGTATAGAAGCTGTATTTATCTCATATTAAACTGAACTCCTGTTTATCCAATAGACTAGAATTGTGGCAAGACATTCCACTCCATTGGATAAGTACATAATTACATATTTAAGAGAGAGATAAACATATAGGAGAGGTATCAGTGAGGAAGATCTTTAGCTTCTGCAAATTGTTACGGATTCCTTTGGAGTACATTTATAGTAGCTTAAGTTTTAATCAATATTATGCATGTATTTATGGTCTAGATGGTTACAGTATTTACATTAAATGAACAATAATGCTATTAAGGCAAATACTAAAGAGGAAATTATCTTTAGTTTTATTGTGTGAAGATCAGCTCTTTACCTGTGCTTAATACTATTGATTTTAGTAAGAGTATATATGAATCCAATTATTCTTTCCCTTAAATGTTTGTCAGAACTGGGTTTTATATGCAACCTAAAGAAAAGCTTGTGTAGGCTGTATAAAAAGCAATTTTTAATTTCATATTTTGTTGTAATTCTGTCAATTTTGAGTTTCTACACTTAGAAATAAGCCTTCTTCCCTACCAGTGCATATTTATTATACAAAAATAATGGTATTCAACTAATCGTATTCATTCTTAACAGAGTTAGGAGGACTTGGTGAGTCAAGTTACTCATTCTTGAATATGATACTCTTTAAACATGAAATCTAACAAAGCTAAGATGGATATTGCTGACCATAGGTGAGCTGTACCCATGAGCCATAGTCTTGCAAATTCTTGTTGTCCTTCCAGATTCCTTTTCTGGGATTCTGAGGCAGCCTGTGTTACCTACCATGACATGCAGTTGCTAGAATCTGAAATGAGTTAATGGCATTGCACTATCTCCTGATGACAAATCCATTAGCATATGTCACTGCTCTCACTTATAATTCAAGTCTCTGCTTGTTTGGTGCTCATTGCAAGGGAAAATCTGCAAGGTTTTGTATTTCCATTTCTTTACAAATGTTTTGTACAGCTTTATAAGGCTGAGCAATACATTCAAATGAATGACTAATTTGTGTGTTCTAATGGCTATGCATAGATTTGTTGTCTTGAATTATTTAAAATCTTCTTTGTCAACTGGAATGACGTACAGTATATAATTCATATTTGATATATTAATTATGAATTGCATGGGGTATTTTTACTCTACTAAAATGAAAAATGTAGATAACTGTTCTATACCCTTTTTGAATAATTTGCTTTACAGCAAATGTATGCAGCATACAGAGGAAATTTTTCATAGTGTTTTACTCTATGTGAAAGATTTGGGATTGCAGAAAGAAGCCTTGGTGGTCCTCAACTTAACTGACTCTCCATGACATGGAATGAGGTGGGGAAGCACTGCAGAGCATGTGGCATTGCATGCCCTTGGATGGGATGCATTAGATTGAGTTGCCCCTTCAGGGTGGTGTCACTTACAGAAACCACTGTTCAAACACAGGGCAGCTCTGAGCTGGGGAGTAGCACAGTGGTTGGCAGACACCTTAACCTGTGTAGCTGCTGGGTTTTAATTCTGTTCCTCACCTCATGAAGTCAATGCAGTAGGTATGAAAGATTTGCACTGAGAATTAGGAAAGAGTAATTTGTCTGACTTTGTGAGGCGAGGGGCCAGCAGTGAGGAAGGGCAGGAAGTGTGTTCAGCACATAATAGTTGGAAAAAAGCAAATAGAAGGTAAAGTGGGAGAAATGAAGACAGAAATGGATGGATAATTGCCCTGAGTGGAGGCAAAAATGACATTGGTCTTTTGAAGTGAACATCAGGAATTTGTAAGAAGCCATAGGTGGGGAAGAAGTTATTATGGTCAAAGTCAGTTAAAGAAGGGGACGTAGCAGTAACAACTTAAGAGCAGGGTATAAATGCTTTGTCAGAATACCAGTCAGTGAAAATAACTATATAAAACTGTACTTACTTTATAAAATAAACAGTTTGGATAGCAGAGTTAACAAAGAATACCTCAAAATAAACAGTGGACAAGGGAAGAGCTATGTATGTCATCTATCTGGACTTCTGTAAGGCCTTTGACACTGTCCTCCACAGCATCCTGCTCTCTAAATTGGAGAGATATGGATTTGATGGATGGACTGTTCAGTGGATGAGGAATTAGTTGGATGGTCACATCCAGAGGATAGTGGTCAACAGCTTGACCCAGATGGAGATCAGTGACAAGTGGTATCCCTCAGGGGTCCATATGGAGACCAGTGATGTTTATTATCTTCATCAATCAATTATGTAGACAATGAGATCAAGTGCACCCTCAGTAAGTTTGCAGATGACACCAGGTTCAGTTGAGTGGCTGACGCCTCAGGAATGGGATTCCATCCAGAGCAACCTGGACAAGGTTAAGAAGTGGGTCCATGTGAACCTCATGAGGTTCAACAATTAAAGTGCAAATTGCAGCACCTGGATTGGGGCAATCCCCAGTTTATACCAGCTGGGGGATGAGCAGATTGAGAGCAGCGCTGAGGAGGACTTGGGTGTATTGGTAGAGGAGAGGATGGACACAAGCCAGAAATGTGCTTTTGCAGCCCAGAAAGCCAACTGTATCCTGGGATGCATCAAAAGAAGTGGGGCCAGCAGTTTAAAAAAGATTAATCTGCACCTCCATTCATCTCTTGTGAGACCCCTCTTGGAGTACTGCATCTAGCTCTGGAGTCTTCAGCACAAGAAGGACATAAACCTGTTGGAGAGGGTCCAGAGGAGGGTCACAAAATCTCCATTGAAGATAGACTGAGAGAGCTAGGGTTGCTCAGCCTGAGGAAGGCCCTGGGGAGACCTTATTGCAACCTTCCAATACTTAAAGAGTGCCTCTAAGAAATATGGGGACGGTCTTAGCAGGGCCTGTTGCAACAGGACAAGGGGCATTATCTTTAAATAAAAGAGGGGAGATTTAGTTGCCATATAAGGAAGAAATTTTTTCCAGTGTGGGTGGAGAGGTGGTAGAAGTCCCACCTCTGGAAACATTCAAGGTCAAGTTGGATGGGGCTCTGAGCAATCTGATCTAGTTGAAGATGTCCCTGCTTATTGCAGGGGGGCGTTAAATTAGATGACCTTTAAAGGTCCCTTCCAATCAAAACGAATTGTATGATTCTGTGAAAATCAGCAGTCTCTTCATAGCAAGATACTTCTTTTTTAATGTAGCATGCTTTGGAGTCTACAAATGAAATGATATGGCCTATATTCACCCTAGCCAGCTTTGAGCATTTAACTGATGTGTTAAGTTAGATCAAATACCAAAGTTATGTAACTGATTGATAATTAGTAAAGCAGTCAATTTCCAGAAAGTGCCAAAACTCCTTAGAAGTATCCAGGAAATAGAAGTCTGAACAGGAAGAATTCACCCTCACAGCATATGATTCATTTTTTATTGTCTTCATAGGTAATCATATTATATAACTTGTGTTTTCATTACATGACTTCTTACAGAGTGGTTCCTATTTTATAGGATTTATGCTAAAGTTATGGCCAATCTATGTTAAATACCTACTAGCATAGAAGATATTCAGCTAATTTAGCTGTAATCAGCTGCCAAATTCCTATTTAGACAATTTCAAATTTTAGCACAAGCAATTCAAGTTCTTTTCCTCCCCAGTAGAGACCTTCAGTTGGAAAGAATACAGGAGTGGTGACATTTCATTCATTATTATTCACCCATTGTTCCTTGTGTTATTCTTTTCTGCTTTTTTTTTTTTTTCCCCATCTAGTTCTTTTTCTCTCATTTTACCATAGGAACTGATGAGGACTCTATATTTCAGGGAATCATGACTTTTTCTTTTCAGGGCTGACCATGTGTTTAAATTATTTGGCAATAGTTAATGATCTGCCTTTTCTTAGTTGGGTTAAAGCAGTCTGCAGTACTCAGGATTATTATATAGAGCAAACACAGCATCAAAATTGCAAGGAAAAAATACAATAAACGCAGGGTGGCTTTAGACTACAGATATAACAAATGACAGTTTTCTATGTCTCCACTCTGATATCTTCAATCATTTAAATCTCGTATTGTTTTATTTTGACCTTTGGACCATAGTTGTTTCTGTGGTTTGTTTTTTTTAACTTGTTCTTTGTAAGTTATTTTTACTTAAATTTCTGTTTGTAATTTTCTTCTTACAAGTTCAAGATACTAACTGCCTAGGAAATAACTTATTATGTAATATTATATCATTAGAAAATTAGCCCTGGAATTACTTAACTGCCATGTTTTAGGGTCAGGGCGTCTGCTAGACCTGTAACACATGTTCTCTGTTAACCCCCCTCCCTCCCAAAAGGGGAAGAGAAAGGGAATAAGGGAGAGAGACTTAGTGATTAGAAAAGGAAATTAGAACAGCTTTAATGAAAATACTACTAATAAAATTGCATATATACAAATACATACAAAACCAGTATTGAACCGAGCCCCACTGATAGCAATTACATCACCATCACCACTGATGCTGTGAAACATGTCCCAGACTGGACTCAGCAGCAGATGGGAACCAGATTCAGGAGCTGGATTCTGGAACTGGATTCAAGAACATGTGAATTGGGGTCAAAGGCAGAACAGACAGAGTCCTCCTCAGAAGCTGGTCACTGAAGAAGAGAGCTTGACCCTCATGATCCCTCAGCTTTATACAGAATATGACATTTACAGGATGGATCCCTTGTTGGTCGGTTTAGGGTCACCTGCCCTGTCTGCTCCTCCCCACAGGTCTGGTCTTTTTCTTTCTGCATCCTCCAACATGGTGCACAAGATCCAGCTGTGGCCTTGGTCTGCACACCGATCCTTGGTAGTAACTCTAAACATGGAGTGTTATCACTGCCAGCAGCAGACACTGCCTGTGAAAATCTGTCATTTCCTTCAGAAAGTGCAGTTAGTTAGAAGACAGTGAGCTGGAAAGTAAAATCACTGAACAGAATTGTTGTGTTCTAACTCAAAACAGAACATTAACAGAAGAAGAAAACCCTCAGTGCCATCATTCTGTGTAGAGGGTAACCAAGGCAGAGAGGTGAATGATTTCACTGATGCCTCCATATTTCCAGGCTGGGGCCTCACACACAGGACCTAAGTAACATTTAACTGCCTTAAACTTTTAAAATTTTCTGAAGAAATCTGTCGTTTTTCTATTTCCATGTCCAATAGGTTTAGGTATCCTCGGCTATGCATGGTGCTGAACAAACTTCATTCACTGACTTTGGTAACTGAGAGCGCTCAGCATTTATTAGATGAAATCCTTTCTAATTATAAGTGGGGAATGAGTCAGGCTGTTCCAGTCATGATAAATGAACCTGATTAAACATTTTGTGTCAAATATAGCACAGTGGAAAGGAAAGTTAAGAGTAAGTGGATTGAAGAGCTGCATAATTAACAGGAATACTGCTCGTTCACTTCAGAGAGGTGGTGCTGTGCAGCAATGTCAGTGCTGTGAGGTTAAAAGGAGAATTACAAAAATGGTACGAGCTCTGTTTTCCACTGGAAATCAGTGGCAGCGTGTGTATTTAGCATTCTGGCCTCCAGGCACCCTCTGAACTTTTTGTGGTTTTGCTGTACATGCTTCTAACCTTAGAGGTGAACAGAATGACTCCCAGTGACCTGCTCAGACCTTGGCTGGAGGGTTCACGAATCTTCTGCTGGAATTGCCATCGAGGTCCTAACATAGACTTCTGAGCAAAAACCAGCTGAGGCAGATAAATAAAAAGGGAAATCATTAATAATGGAAAGAATTTGAATCTGTTCTTTATTATGACATATTTACACTTTATTTTAATTTATTATGTATCTTAACTGATTTTATTATTGTGCCTAGTTGTGGTTATTATAGTAATATTTAAAAAATCTGATTAATTTGTACTTACATTTCTTTCTGTGAAAGGCTGGTTTATATCATTTCTCTTGATTAAGAAAACTACATTGCTTGCTTTTAAGCTTTCCAGGGAGTTCTGATATATACTGGCAAATAAGGGGAAGAAGAAAAGAAAGAAAGAATGAGAATGTTTTAGTCTTTTGCAGATTTAATAAAATATTTTTCTGTTGTGTAGTCTAAAATTTATAGAGCTGTTGGAAAATATGTGCTGCCTAGGTCTGGAATTTTTGATTCTTTGCTGGGATTGTTTGCTGTAAGATTTTTTGCCATAGCTACATTGCGAGTTTCAATATGCAACATATTTTTAGTATGGTCACCACGGGAAAACTGCAAAGCTGGCAATTAGCATCTCCCATGTTTCAGATGAAATATCAATAGCGCAAAAATCTGCAATCCCATGACGACCCATTCGTGAGCTTGACTCTGCATACACCATTAAAGTATTGAGGCTATGCAAGAGCTGCAGAATTAAGCATTTATGTCAGGATCAGTCATGGGAGAATGCAGGAATATGTGAGTGCCTTTGACATTTAGCCCATCTCTAGCATTTTCTTGACCTGACCACTTGAGAAACTGCTATAAATTGAATTGCACGATGAAGGAGAAAATGCAGTACATAAAGTGCTCCATGATGGCACTTTTTTTGGCAGGGCTTGTTTTGGAGACCAGGTCATGCTTCAGGGCGGCCTCCAACACCAGTGCCATTCTCTAGCCTTTTCTGCCTCCACAGCCTTACATCCCTGCAGAGCTCATCAGCAGGCTGGTGGGATCTCTTAACAGGAGAGGGGCTGTACAACAGCATGGCAAGCCTGGGAGATGGCAAATGATGAGATGTGTCATCAATATTGCCTGTGTTTTGACAGGACTGGAATATGAGTACAGGAATAATGGTTTTTTTCACTGATCACTTCACACCTTCCAACATGAGCTTCATGGCACATCTGAATGTGCTGAGCCATAAATATTATCTATGGACACTAAAACATTGGTCTTATTACTCAGGTAGCCACAGTGCTTGCCTGTTAACTGTCATGGTCACTCCAGGTATTGGTGGCAGACTTCTGTTCCAAAGCATAGCTGTTTCTTAGAACAAATACGAGATTCTCATAAAAAATTTATAATGAAAACTAGGATGTGGCAAATCTCACCCAGGTTTTCAGTTTAAAAAAATATTTTACTTTGTAATTCTTTTGGTTTGCATGTGGAGTTCCTGGAGTGTCCAGTGGAAAGGTCTCTCTTATGGTTTATTAAAATCTCACAAACTCAGTAAGCTGAGGAAAAACAGGACTGGAAACAGGAGATATAGTTTGTGCTGCAGAACTAATTCAGTCTTAATTTTGATGAGAAGCAGTGTGATACAAAGATACAGAATCTTCCACTACTTTTAAAAATAAATTTAAGGGGACAGTTTTTTAATCATGCCCATTCCACTAAAGAATTTCAATGACTTTACATACTTTGCCAATTTATCATAGAACACAGAAAGAATATACTCTTAAAAGGTTACAATATGTCCCAAATCAATTTGAGATTGTTCAGTTTACTATAGAATACAACAACAATGTAAAATATGTTTGTTTCTACTTACATAACAAATTCAAGGATGATGCCTTAAGAGAAATTAAGTAGTCCTGTTCCATATCTCTTTGGACATGCATGAATATTTTAATTTCAGAAATTATAAACAAAAAGCAATAAAGCAAATGTGATATTCTGCTTTCTTCAGAGCTCTGATTTTAACAGTGATCTTTTTAAAGTTCTATTCATAAAACACCTTGGATGATCAGATTGTCTTTATGCTGTGATGTGACTTTGGCACAAGAGGCATTGCCATCACACTCTATTTAATTACTGAATGTGTTAGTAAAACCTATTTCTTCTTCATTAGTTTTTGAGGATTTTTAAATTTGATTTAATGTGGATAAAGTCACCCAGAGGTTGTAAATTTAAGATTACATTTCTTTGTAAATGTAACTCGGTCAAGATCTTTTGAGTTCCCTCTCTGCTTTCTTACCATTTGTCGAAAACAATGAGAATGATCTTCTATCCATTCTACCCTGATCACTTTTGCCTTATGTTTCTCCCATTAGAACAGCTAGGCAATTCTGAATTTTTCTTACACACTCCTCTTTCTTTGTCTCAGGTGAATGACTGCCTCAGTTTAGCTCCTAAATCCTCCAAAGAGTGAGAGTTCATTAATAATAAGTGGGCAGGGAAGAATTTTCAGAATTGCCTGGATGTTTCAGTATAAAAACTCTGCTTCCCTCCTGGAGTTATATTTCTGTCACCAAATCAAGAGAAGGCCTCATTAAAGACTGAGATCTCTCTCTCAAATATGTACCATGACTGTTTTTGAACATATCAAAATCTTTCGTGGTTCTTCCCAGTAATCCTTTGAGGTAGCAAGATTTTTGGTCTTTCACAGTGGAGGAAATGAGACAAAGAGATTTTTCTGTGGAATTTAGTGCACTGCCTTTTGTCCTGGTAAGAAAGGATTTTTACATGGGCAAGTAAACCCTGTCTTCAGGAATAGCCAGATAGAATGATAGAGCTCTCTGCTCTGTGGTAGCTACTTCCACTGTAGCTCATGACAGAGCTCAGGTGGTTTTCCAGAACAGTGGTTTTTTTCAGTGGGCATACCTGGAAAGTCTACCTGACTTTCTTGCCCATAGGAGGAAAGACAGCTGACACGGACATTTTGAGTCCCTAGTTCTCTGCCTCATTTCAGATTTGTACCTGTGCTTTGACTATATTGAGGCCATTTTGCAAACACATGCTCTGAAAACAGTGGAGAAACTGCCAGTAATTACATGGCTTCCCTAGTGAAAAAATGGTGAAAAGTAACTGAGACTCCAATCAGCTGTGATTGTTAACACCTCCCTCAGTGCTGGCAATCTACTAGCAATGCTAAAACAGTCTATAATTTGGCCTTGACTCAAGAAAATATCACTCTAAATGGGTAGTCTTGCCAACAGCTATCCTATTTCTGATCTTTTCTACTTTGGTTTTTCCCCAAAACCCTAAGAACATTTTGAATATATTTTAGTCAGACTGATGCATGTTCTTATAACAACTAAGGACAAATATACACACTTTTAGGTCTATCAGTAGAATTCAGCCTAACTCATCAAGAAGTGTTGTTCATATGCTTAAAAGATCTGGCAAATGAAGCTAAATTGAGATGATTCTCTTTTCAAAAGGATTCTGCAAAAGCTGGGATGAGTGATTGTTCCCTCTTACCAGACATTCTCATTTCAATGTCCCTTGACTCGGTCCTATTTGTCTGACGTTTTCATAGTACTGTTGTAATATTTTTCCCCCCTTGAAATGCAGATGTTATTACTAGACAGACAAACATCTTTGTTCTTATGCAATGTTCACCTGGGACCTTGGAACCATGCTCTTTTAGCATTTTATATACAAACATCTGTATGAATGTGTATGTCTGTATTGTGTGTTTCTGAATAATTGGGTTTTATTCTGTTTCTCCGTATCAGATGATGAACATAACTTTTGATTATTTTCCTCTTTTCTCCTTAGTTGTCATCCCCCTCCAGCATTGTATCCCAATTCCTAATTAATCTTTGCTTCCTCCTAAAACCATAAAATCCATTTTTTTCATCATAATTAAATTATCTCATCACTGAATACTTTGAACTTGTCTTCACTGATTGAAATATGATTATTTCTGTCTAATCTATTCACAATCTGTAACTTTCCTTCCCTTGTGGAATCTCTCCATGGGAAAGCATGGAGAAGGTTGACTTCATTACCTCTTTTTCCCTGCCATGCACTGTTCTGCTGTTCTGAGTGAAAGCACCATAAAGACCTGTAAGCATTCTTGATCACAGATAGTTTAAGAAAAATGGTATTTAAGCACATCCAAATATGGTGGAATTTTGTGAGAAATGTCAGCAAAGTCAGAATACTTATCTGCTGAAAAATGCTGAGAAAGTGGGGAAACTGAGCTCTGACAGTTTGTTGGGGGGTTGTTGGTGTTTTTCTAGCAGACTGTCAGTATCCAATTGCACTCTTTAAAACTGCAGAACAGAATGAACTGGAAATTAGGAAGCCTTCAGTTTGAGTTGAATATTTTTAACTCGTTCTATTAGTCCCAGAAGGGACTAATGTGTTGTTCTCCATTGAGGGGCTTTTGGTATGTGTTGCCATATATCATGAAAAGATCATGTTACATGTCCGTGATGCACAGTACAAATGTCTCAAAGATTGTTTCTGCTGCTTTCATTCTTATTATGACCACTAAGAGATTTTATACATAGACTAGATGCTGGGATTTTTATTTTGTTTGTATTCAAATTGTACCAATTAATTTTATCAGCTTGCTGTGTCACTGGCAGTGTTCACCTTCATTACCTTGCCTGGTAAAGTTGAATCACGTGCTGAAGGTCTGGTGCCTTATTGTTGCATGTGTGTGAACAGCTTTAAATGAAAACAAGTACTAAAAGATTTCACGTAGCTCCTGTTTCCAGAGAAACCAGTTTCTTGTTGTCTGGGCATGTTCAGAGAGGGTAGGTCAATTGTAAACTAAGCACAAACCTCGCTGTGGCTTCTCACTGAGAGAACAAGAAAAAAAAACAAGTTATGATGGAAAAGCTGATTGTGATAAAGTATTAAAGCAAATTCTTTTAAGACTTGGATTGATGAATGGGTGAGAGGCTGTCTCCAGGGATAAGAGCAGAAGCTGATGAGAATGTTCTCACTTTTCTGAGTTTCTTCACTTAATTTTCTCCCTTCTGTTTTTTTCTCCTCTGCACAGCTATGTGGATTAGACTGAGGGAGGAGGGGTGGAGCAGGTTGAGATATGTCTTGGGAAATTTATTATTTAAATAAGTCTCCATTCTTCCATCCTGTCAATATGGAAGACATATCATTTTAAAAACCTTTTCTGGCATGTGTCTTTTTCTCTGGGATTTAGATTTACATCTGTCAGTATTATCTTGCTTTATCAACCTATGAACATACGATAACCACCTAAAATCCTAAGGTTTAGATCTCTAATTCCTGCCATTCCTCTCCAAAATAAACTGGACATTTAATCCTGCGTGATAAGCCAATGATACTTCATGCTAACAAGGACAATATTGACCAAGGCCACATTTAAGTTGCATATTAAAAGAGGAGGACATCATTTACGTTGACTTTCCCCATTACTCCAAATACCTCAACTAAGCTTAATGCACCTGATTAAATATACCTGATCTGCAACACAGAGCTTCTGGGCTAAATGTCAGGATGTAAGCAAGGGGGAGCAAGTGTTAAGGAAATGAATGATGTTTAAAGCCTCCTTTTTAATTAAGTTGGTTCAATACAGCAGTCTGTACTACAGTATTGGCTAACAAGGACTGTCATTAAGAGCTATCCTTCATGTCAAGGCACAGTATTCAGAAAATATTATCTCCTTATGGGGAATTAGCACAGATCAGTACATATCTGTGCTTCCTGGGAGATAAAACCAAATTGTTCTATTTAGCAGTAGAGTATAAAAAGTCTGATTTGCTCTGGCTGTTTGCCCTGCATTCCCACTCTGTCTACCCGAGATGTAAACACTCTTGTCACCCTTATTCCACATTTACTCTTTCAATGCCATTAGTTCTTCCAGCCCCCTGGACATGACTCCCAGTATGCTCAGATCCTTGGATGAAAAATGCTTTTTGCTGGATCTGTTTGTGGGCTGCTGCGCACTAGTCAGTAAATGGAGCTGATGGACCAGCAAGCAAGACAAAGGGATTGCAAATGTTGAGCTCTCACTTCAGCCCTACCTGTTGATCTGGCTTCCCAGCTGCCAGTATTCAAACATTATTTTTGACATCTAATTATCTCCATCTAACATTGGTAAAATTAGAAATTGATTTGAAAGCTATTTGTTGCTTGAGGAGGGAATAGCAGGCCTGTGACACAAGCCTCACTTCCTTAGGATTCCAAGCTAAACACCTTTCATTCACAGGTGGCAGCCCCACAGCAGAAGGACACAGAAATAGAATATTTGCCTGAGGGGGTTTCTGCCCTTGGAAGTGAAAAAAACCTTAATTTGACTGATGGATCAACATCACCATCTAGAATAGTGACTAAAGAAAGACTTGATGGGGATGATAGGGGTAGAGGTCTCTTTCCCAGTGACGGGAAAGAAAACGTTCCTAGTTACTTGGGCCAAGAACTGGAGTCTCTTTAGGTTTGTCTGTAATGACAGGGTGGCACTGACTGAGCAGGAAATCCATAAGCAGAATCACAAAATAGTTGAATTTGGAAGGGATCTCTGGAGGTCAACTGGTCCAATCCCCCTACTCAAGCAGCGCCACCCAAGTTTCCCAGTACTGTGTCCAGATGGCTTTTAGTATCTCGAAGAATAGAGACTCCTCACTTCTCTGGGCAACCTGTGCCAGTGCTCAAACATGGTCTCATGGAGAACTGCATTTTCTGGCTGGTCATCCTAACCCAAAGAAGAAGTGGTTTAGGTCTTATTCTGCTCTCAGTTAATATGAATCTTCTGAAGTCAAGGAAGTGACACTTCCTTTATACTGGTGTTAGTAAGATCAAAATCTGCCCTGAGGATCTTATTCTTACACAGTTGTCTTGCGCAGAATGATGTTGTGTTCTTTAAGCAGCCAAAATGTTGAATTAGGGGATTTTTGTTTGGTTGTGGTTTGGCTGTTTTGGGTTTTGAGGGAAAGGGGTGGGTGTGGGAGTGTAGAGAAGGTTATTATTATTCAGAGTACAATACAACAATACTGAACCTGGGGGATATTTCTGGGGTATTTTATATAGCAATTATTTCTTTTCCTGATTTGTAGAAGTAATGTTAGCAATAGGTTTCAAATGCAGAATGTATTCCTGACCTATTTTTCTTCTACTGAAAAGGATGAGTCACTAAAGAAAAGACATAAATTAATTTCCCTTAATAAGAATTTATAAATTGTTTTCAGGTCACCATTTCTTTTTCTTAAAAAAGAGAGAAAAAAGGGAGAAAAAAGCCAAAAAAACCCAAACCAACAAAAAACAGACTAACCAAAGTTACTGTAATAATTGAGTGGAAACTTTTTTTAGTGAAAAATAAAATAACTCTATTCAGGGAAGCATATTGTTTGCTGATCTGTATTGATTGCCTAGATAAAAGGCCTAGCAGTTATGAAATTGTTGTACTGGTAATCAGTTAGCTACTGGTACAGCCTTTCTTTGTGAGAATAACCTCATGTCCTTGGTCACATTTGCAACTGAAGACAAGAGTAACGTTCGGTACAGATGCGGAGATTATCGTATGCCAAGTAGTACCAATTGTTTATTTTACTTGGTGTAAGTAGTATCTCAGACCTTCATGCTTCAGATTTTTAGTAAATTCTCAGAAATTTTTTACAAAGATTTTGTTCTGTATCTAGCTACTATATCAACACTAATTTGCACATTCAGTAATCTAATTAAATAAAATACAGCATTATGGTAGATACATGGAAGTGTATCTCATACCGTCTTTCATACTGTACCTGACACACTTGCTCTTACTTCTGTTACTAATCTGCATACTGTTTTTCCTTGTTTTAGCATTCAGGTCTTTAGCAAAAGGATTTTCTTTTTATGAATATTCCAAAGGATTGCTCTAAGACAAGCTGTAGTCAGAAGTAGGCATCTTCTGAAAAGGCATTTGGCTAAAGACATTGGTTATATACCTACATGAAAAGAGATTTATCTCTTATTTGTAAGGTGTATTGCATTTTAATTATTTTGTGGTTTTAATAATAGCAATAGACTTTCCAAAGATATTTTAATAGATCATGGTAAGAATTTGTTATCAGCTTTGCAACACACTTAAATCATTGATCCTAATGCAGTACTTTTCAGCTATTTTTGGATCTGTTTCTTAAATGTTATCCAGTAAGGCTTTCTGAAGTCTGTTTAAAGTAGATATTATCCCTAATTTATAAATCTGGATCCTTGCCATGTCCACACAGTTAATCGGTCCTGTGCCTAGTAACAAATAACATATTATTTGCAATTCACATTCCGAAATTGAATGATGGGAACCCATAGATTCATTTTTATTCCTCTACATTTGAACTGTCTGAAACAATGCAAGATGTTACGAATATATTTGCTGTATGACAGTGCTCCAAAATAAACCTTATCTGCCTCAAGAAATGTTCTTGAAAACCTGCCATGGCTTATACTTCCTTATCACTCATAAAATTTAGATTCTGTACTTCAATTACTTAGATTTAAGAATTAAAACACTGCCTGGTGAACTGGGAAACTGTACCTAAGCCTCTGTGGAAAAGCTGAAGTTCTAAATACAGTAATAGGCACCGGTGCAGTCGACACAGGGACTTTTTTTGACAGTGGGAAAAATGGGAATCATAGAATGGTAGAGGTTGGAAGGGACCTCTGGAGATCATCGAGTCCAACCCCCCTGCCAGCGCAGGGATACCCAGGGCAGGCCACACAGGAACATATCCAGGTGGGTCTTGAAAGTCTCTAGAGAAGGAGAGTCCACAGCCTCCCTGGGCAGCCTGTTCCAGGCTCGGTCACTCTCGCACTGAAGAAGTTTTTCCTCATGATGAGGGGGAGCTTCCTGTGTTTCCCCTTGCTACCATCACCTCTTGGCCTATCACAGGGCACCACTGAAAAGAGACTGGCCCCTTCTACTCAACATCCACCCTTCAGATTTTTGTAAAGGTTAAGATCCCTTCTCAGTCTTCTCTTCTCCAGGCTAAACAGTCCCAGGGCTCTCAGCCTTTCCTCATAAGAGAGATGTTCCAGTCCCTTAATAATCTTTAATTACAGATTATAGTGTAACTCTTCTATAGGCTTTTCTGGTCAGATTGGGACATAGAGCAGAAGCTCTGCCATATAACTGGAGTTATGAAAACTGCTGTCAGTTTGGTCACAGTGAAGTATTATAAATATCCAGCTATAGCCTGTCCTTACTAATAGCAGTAAGTTCCAATTATATTCCTTTTGTCACCAAATAGTCAGCAGACCAAGAAGAGGTGATTATCTTTTGAATTTATTTTCAGAAATTACAGAAAACAGACTGAATGTTGGTGAGTTTATTCATTTTAAATTAAATGGAAGAATAAATAAATCCAGGTCTGTAGTTAAAGACTTCAATTTTGAAAGGGGAAGACTAAGAGATTAAGAAAACTAATTAGTGAAGTCAACTGGAATGAAGAGCTAGAGGATTTTAATATAGACAAGGCTTGGAATGTAGACAAGGCTGACCTACAGCACGTGCAAAACCTATGAACAAATTTTGAAAGGAAGAATAATTAGGGATATAGTGGTTAAATGAGAAATGCATCATGGGTTTACTAAGGTTGATCATGCTAATCTTGTCTTTCTGTCTATAAGATAACTGATTTTCTGAAAACAAACAAATGAAAAACAAACCAAATAACTTTCTACAAACAAAGCTAAATTTAATCTGTCAGGATCTCAGAAAAGCATTTAGTATGGTGACACATTGGAAATTATTAGGTAAATCTTAGAAAATGAGGATTAATAAAATAATTATGGGGTAGCAGACCAGAAGAGAAACTAGATAACAGTAGCAGACTTTGTAAAAGGGCACTGTTGGTCTGAAAGGCATTTTATTAATCGAACTAACAAGGATAATTATTAGGACAAATTGTATTTAATGATTTCTTTACTGGTATTAGTCTAAAATGTAGAAGATATATGAATTTTCAGTACAAAAGCTAAATGGAATATCATAAAAGAGTACAAACAAGATGAAACTCAAGATTATCTGATAAAAAAAATCACATAGCTTTGCACTAAATATTTCTGCTATAATTTGGAGGCTTATTGGCATGAAACGTTGACAGAGATAAGCCATCAATGACTAATTAAACTGGTGTGACCATGTCTGGAATTCTGTGCACAGTGGTGGTAATGAATATTTAAGATGACAAATTGGAATTGTGTTAGGAACAGAGAAGGCCATCATTCTACCAGTTGTAGTAAGAGACTATTTTATGACAGAAAGGAGAAAGAGCTTGCTACAAAGAAAAATATGTGTTGATAAATGATCACTTTGTTCCAAGGAGCAAACGCAAAAGTTGTAAAAGAGATACTGTGAAAGAGCAATATTGGCACAAGAGTAAATGGGAATAAATTTGCCATGAACAGGTGTGGGCTGGAAATTGAAAGATATGCCTTATTACTCAAAGGTGATGGACTGGATTTCAGAGGAAGATATAAGAGTAAAAACTTAGTTTTAGATGAAGCTGGTAGCCTTATGAAAGTGAAAATAGGACCTTACCTCTACAGCAAGAGCGGACTGCATGTGGTAACTCAGTCATCTCTCTTGCATTACATATGCAACCATAAATGCAGATAGACATTGTGTGTCTTGATTGTATGCCTTGCAAGGATTTTTATCCTAAATTCCTATGAACTTCACAAAGCAGAAGCATTAAATCCTACCTACCAATATTTTTATGCCTAGTAGGTATATAAGGTTTAAGTGTTGAAAGTATTCCGTTAACACATCTAACTTTCTGACATCTGTATAGGTGGGTATATACTGTTCTTGGTTTCTCAAAGACACAAACACATTAGCTCACTCAAGGTTGTATTACAAGATAGTGGTAAAGATTGGAGGTCCATCAGACATGGATTGCAATCTTTGGTTGCAAACTCTAAAGCACAGGGTGGGTTTTTTCAGGAACAGAGTGAGAATGGTTAAGAAAAAGGTTGGTGTGAACTCTATTTTCCTCATTAGGGGTTCTTCAGAACAAGATTATTTCCTTTTTTCATTCTGTAGCAGCATTACCTAAGCATTGTTCATTTTTATGCTGAAAAGGTAAGACTAGAGAGTTTATGGATAGGTAGGCAGGTAATGCTAATTCCAAATAGTAATAAAATTATAGGCATGTAAACCCAAGATGGTATCATTAAAGTAATAAACTCTGAAGGATATTGAAGACCAGATGGAAATCCAAATAGGAAAATCTATAATAGGACATAAGGATGCAAATTACCCAGAGCAGAGTTTTTCCACATTTGAATGTAGTTCCTTATGTCATAAAAAGATATATACATAAAATACAATCTGTTAAGGTATTTATATTGAAATCACAAATTCTAAATAGATATGCTTTGGATGATTCCAAATTAATGAATATGGATGGAATTGTTACCTTTCGTGCAAAGATTCAGTGGAAAATGTCGAACCTTATGTGATGTGTGGAATCAAAATTCCAGATTTAACATCTCTGCAGCTTTTCAGAGGCTTTGTACCTGTATACATATATGCACATGAAAGTATATTCACTCAACAGTTCATTTATAGAATATTAAAAGAACTTCTGGTAATTACAGATCAATAGGAAATTTCTGCAGTGAAGTGCAGAAGAAGCCATCATACTGACTTTAGAATTCATCTGTTGTCCTTATACAGATAATAATGCAGTATTAGAAAAACTGGGTACTTCGAAGTATTTTAGGATAACCATCAGAATGTTTCAGCATTGGAAAAAGTCCTGCGTATCTCTCGCCAAAGACTGGTTCTGTCTTTTATGTAAGATTTCAGATTTGTGCCCCACAGCGTTATTCACAGTCCCCCTCCAACATTCAGGCTTGGTGGTTTGTTTGTTTTTTTTTTTTCCTATGGAAAACACACTTGGAGTAGCAACAGTGGAGACTGATAAAGCCTACTAGGGAACAGAGTAAGTGGAGTAGGGTGTCTGCTGTAGGAACAGGTATTGCCTCTGAATCAGTTTCTATCATATATAGACCATATGTAACAGTAAGACACAACCAGGTGAATTTAGCCCTTTGTATCAAAAGAAACTATATACGGGTATATGTGTCTCCAGTCTTAAAGGCAAAGAATCAGATGAAATAGAAAATAAATACTACAAAGTGTTATTCACACACTGGGTAGTGTGCACGGTGTCATTCTGTGGAGTGCTCCAGGGGAGAAAGCAGACTTCTTTCTTTTGTGAGTTTTTTCTTGGTTTGTTTTTTTTTTTTCAAGAAAATATATTGACTTGTAACAGTGCAGAGACAGTGTTTAGCACTCATTTTCAGTTATTAGTCTTACTGAAAACTTGAGTATTTAGCAGTGGCCCAAGTTCTTGCAACGTGGTAATTCTTACTCTGTTTCCCATGCACGCTGTCTAGTCCTTGCCTGGAGATTGGCCTCAATAGCATTTTTGCAGCGAAAAAGAATCTATCATGTAGGATAGAACTGTCAGATGTAAATCTTTTTATGCTTCCTTCCCTTCTACTACTTCTTTCCCTCTTTACCAGTTTTAAAGAAGACTCCTGTGGGGGTTTGGCACAAGGCAAAATAGAGCAGCTGGCAGTCCCTAAACAGCAGAACAATTCCTGTAGTACTTTCATGTTAATTGGTCTTAAGTCATTCTTTAAACTACATTGTTTTACACTAAGGTCAGTTTGGTTTTCAATCAGAGTTTAAATCTTGATAGCAAAGGTGTTTTGGAACCAGCTAGTCCTATTGCTGTTATCTGATCTTGTTCTAGTAATAGGCAGGCGAAGGTGGAGAGCTTGCTCAGAGTGAAACATAATGGGACATCACATGCAGTGTTAAAAAAAAAAAAAAAAAAAAGGTTTGGCTAAATACTTCTAAATTCTTTTGGGAGTAAAGTGCGAAATGAAGGTTGAAGTGTTGAAAAGCACCTTTAAGCCTCACTTCAGATTTTAAGTATGAAGTTACAAGCTGCCTCCATCACAAAGCTTTCAGTAGACAAACAGTGTGTATTTTCCACTAAACACAGATAACATTCTTACAGTAGGTTTACTTATAGAAAGCAATCAGCATGTGATGTGGACAGCATTCAGTAATGAGCTGCCAGATCCTGACCTCACCCTGGTTTCACTCCAGCAGGATCTCCAGTGGAGCTAGCAAGTCAATGGGGCTACTTGAAATTTACACCAGAGGATATTAATTTGGAAGCTGGCCGATGCCTGGGTAGCAGTTCCTGAAGCAATGTTTTATTCTAGCTGTTCTCTGAATTGGGTGTTCTTCTGGTTATGGGGTTAGAACTAACTTTACCCTTACTTTACTCCAACAAAATATTGTTATCCAATAAAAATGGAAAATTAAGTAGTTAAAACACTTTGTCCGTTTTTGAGTTTCACATCCTGGATGCTTCTGTTAAGCCAGAAGTGATTTTGGATCCTGTTCCAGTTTCTAAAGATAGAAAGGGCTATTTTCAAAATGGAGAAAGATGTAATCTGCAGCAAAACAATTTAAAGCAATAGAGAGTCTGGTTCTTCTAGAAGAATGGGCTGGACAAACCCCATCATCTATACAAGTTGATCACTCTAAAACTACTGCAGCATCAATTTCATGAACTGCAGTGAATAATTGATTTTGTTCTTTTATTTCACATTAATCTTTCCAGACTGTACCCATGCTCAAATATATATTTCCTCCAAATTTATAGTCAAAAGAATATGCCAAATAACACTACTTTCCCCCAGAATCCTATGTCCTGTGAGTCAGGGAAACATTAATGTATCCTACAGGTTGCTATTATCCATAATTATAGATTATGAGTAGAGATTGCTAATTCTCCTCACGTAATCAAAATGAAGACTTTGAAATTTCAAAGTCCAGAAGGCAAGTAGGAGGACTCTGGATTTATTTTGAAAACTCATTTTTAAATCATAGATGTGAACTCTATTTTGTTAGTTGGGATAGGTGGAGCATAAGGAGAGGCAGAGTAGTGTCTTATGTCATGAGGTCCCCAGGTAAGCAAAGTTCTTTGCTCCTCTGTGCAAACACCTCACTTTACAGACTTGTTTGGGAATTGATTCTCCAGGGAGAGAGAAAGTAAGTCATGAGAGTTAGTCACTGCAGAATTTTAATTTAATGCATTTATGAGTGGGAAGGCTTGCTTTTCTATCTCTGTGAGTCTTTCAGTGTGGAATACATGGGAGTATGAATTCATACTTGCCATCAAGGATGTAAGTGAATATTTTAGACCATGTGGAATTTATTTACAGAGTTAAACTTTCATGAGGGCCACTGGTGAGTAGTTCAGAACAGAAGATTAGCCTTATGATGTGGTTTTAAATTCTATTCTTAATGAGTTTCTTTATTCTTTATTTATTTCTGTTTACCTTCAGAATCCATTTACCACACAAGTAAACTAAACAATTATTTTGTTTCTTTAAAAAATAAAGAGATAATTGAAATAATTGTTCAGGTTGCTTGTAATAGCTCTTGAGAGAGAAGACATTCACCTGAATATTGTATTAGGATTCATACTTTCTACTTTGCTTGCTTGCTTAGTCACAGTGCTCTTTAGTTACTGGTTATATGGAAAGAAATTTCTAAACAAAGGTATAGTAATATATATCTAATTTCACTCTTATGCTCATAGTCTCCCGATTTTATATGGCTGTTGTGACATCCAAAATGGCCAACTCAATTAAGGTCTATAGAGTAGCTCTCTTTTTCCTTTGCACCCCTCCCAGCATGATTCTCTCCTATCTGTCCTGACTAGAGTGAACAGTAGCAGTATGCACAGAGCTTTCTCTGACGCGTGCCAGGACTGATGCTCAAACTCGGTGTGTGGCTGGATATAACAGAGATTTAAGGTCCTACTTTCCCAAAGGTTACATAAAATCAGCTTTTATGGAAATAAATGTACATTGGCGGGGGGAGGCTGAAACAGAGTTCCTGCAGCAGTTCAGAAAAGCTACCTCTACTTTTGATATTCCTTTCCTATATAAGCTCTTTTTACTGTCTAAGGTCAGACTGAAGATGAGTATAAAAGTGATGGTTCTCAGAGCATACTCATTCAATTTTTGTTTTTTAAAATTATACCATATCTGGATCAGTAATTCTGTCCCTTTCTCCCTTCTCCACACCACAGTGAAGTCTAAAAATTGTGCAGATTTTAGATGACTTAGGATAGTTTACCTTTAATTAGAAAATGATTCTTGGTCCTAACTAGGGAGGAGACTGTAATTTGCTGAAATAATTAAGGGAACTGGGATATTAAAGATAGTTTAAAACATATTCATGGTAATGAAATGCATTAATATTATAATTTAATTATGATGCAAGAGTTAGATTGAGAATTCTAGTCTTATCTGTGAGAAAGAAATAGGTGTCACTCATCAGTATTGAGAACAACAGCTTAAGCTATCCCATTTTCTTTGCATTGCAACAGGCTGGGAACATACACATGTTCAGCTATTGCATGTCATCCAAACCCTGCCAAGTTTTAGCTAAAACTTGTTAATTTCTTAAGATGAGCTAATTCCACTGCTTGAAATCATGAAAGCATAACCTGTCCAGTAAATCACACACAAGCGTGTGTTTGTAACCGTATTACTCAATGAGAAACGATTGTGTTTTGGAAATAAGTGAGCATGTATCATCAACTCAATTTTAAAACCAAGTAGCTTAATCGCTGAAACTTGTAATGAATTTATCTCCTGTTTTTTCCTCATTGTGGTCAACAAAAAAAAAAAGTGCTTAACAATGCCAGGAAAAAGAAAATTTGAAATCACAGAAATATGGTGAGGGTGATATTTGGCATATCTGATACTAAGATATTTCAGACAGGCAGTGGCATGGCTTGCCATGCATACTCGTTGGATCCACTGATGGATCTTTTCAAGTAGTCAAGCCCATTTGCTACAAAAATTCATAGACTCACCCTTCATTGCTTTGCAAACTAGAAGTGGTCATTTTAACCATCTGTTGTGAGTCACTGCATTACACAAACCCCAGACTTCAACAAAGCATTTTTGCTAGAAACTTACAGCTTCTGTAAGTATTTCACCTTACTTTCATTTTAAAGACTTCATATATGAGGAAGAACCTCCAACAAAAAACTGCCCTGGATTCTTGACTCTTCATACTTGAGTACATTTAAACCTATGCTACGCATTTACTGGGTTTTTTGCCCATTTCAGTTATAATAAATATACAAAGAAAATTTGTGACCAAAATGCCATTAGTGTAGCAGTATTGAAAAGAGTTGTTCCATGAAAGAAAAAGTCTATTAAGAGCTTATTGAAAAGATAGAAATTATTTATGAGGCTATCTGACTCTTTTCCTGTAATACCAGACTATTTGAGTTTTCATCCAAGTGTACTGAAACCAGTGTAAAGGTGACAAGTCTTTGAATGGAGCTCTCAGTTATTAGCTGAAGCCCTGAAGCAAGACTGCATAAACCTGCAGATTGTGTCGGACATGTACCCTGGTTCTGTGCAGGCAGGACTGGTCTAGGCACTTGCCTCTTATTAGCACTTGGTTGAGCTTTCAAGCTTTGCCTCTGACTTTTTTTCCTAGTAGAACTGCATCCTTTCCTGGCTCATGGACCCCGAGGCTGCTCAGTGACCACAGAAGAGACTGTGAAAGTGACACTGTTTCAAATGGCAGTAACATCGAACCACATAGGTCCTCAGATCTGCAGGCTGAGCAAAAGATTTTCCCCACAAAATTTGTCTACTTCCCTCCTGCAGTCCCGCTCCTCCCCAACCTCACCCAGAGCAGACTGATGAAAGAAGCAACAACCCACAAAATAAAGCAAAACAAGAAACTCTAAGGAAGGGAATGGGTCCAGCAGAGTTCTCCAAGTCTTCTGTAATTTTCCTTTTGCAAACAGTTCCACTCTTTTCAGTCTATGATTCTTATAGTTTGAAGATTTTAGGCTATGATTCCTGTGTTTTTCATCCTGGTTGAGTCAGACTAAGATAGTGCCAGAGCTAAGATAGGTATCTCAGCTAAACCCATTAGTCTCAGTAATACTCAATGATGATTTATGCATTGGCTTGTTGATTATGAAATTATTCATCTCTGCAGTGTAAATAGGAGCTGTGTAACTTTCAATCAAATTGTATTCAAAACTTCTTTCAAATGGGATTTTATAAAACATAATTATTTTTCCAAATAACTGGTTCAAAAGAAGAACTATTTTTTTATGTGTGCTAAGGAAATTATATAAATTTAAAAGCAAGTGAATGCAAGGAAATGCTGTTAGCATAATCACAGAAACATGGAAAACCACACAATAACTGGCTTTTTTAAATCTACAACTCTTTATCAAATTTAGTCATAGACAATCTGAAGCTGCCTTGGACTTTGCAAGTCTTACTTTGGCAGTTCTCAAATGTCAAAGGTGCAGTGAGCTTTGGAAAAGAGGTTGGAATGGATCCTTCCTTCCTTCCTTCCTTCCTTCCTTCCTTCCTTCCTTCCTTCCTTCCTTCCTTCCTTCCTTCCTTCCTTCC
>JAAGNO010016246.1:86397-101895 GCA_033439905.1 Ceryle rudis | reverse complement strand
CTCCCTCTTTTTCCCTTTCCTTCTGTCTTCCTTTCCCCTATTCATTCCTCTTTTTCTTATTTTTCTTTAATTCTTTCTCTCCATCTCTCTTTCCTTCTTTGTTTTTGTTTGTTTGCTTGTTTTTAACTGTCCTATGGCTTAGATATGAATAGAAACATTCATTTTACTTTGAAACTATAGCCTTTCATGATATCACATGGAAACATTTTAGACTAAAAGGAAGAAAAATTACAAAATAGTAACTGAAATATTGGAAGGATTCTGTTTCAAAATTACTCTTGTAAAAAAAAATCTAATTTTAATCAGGGTGGGTTTTTTTAAAACCTGTTACAAGGATAGAAAGAAAAATTACATATTTCACTTTGATTAACAATAAGTACCTGTTCCACACAATGTAAAAGTGGATTTTTTACATATATCTTTCCAATTCATCCATAAAAAGTCAATTATTTGCACAGCTCTAATCAGAATTCTGTCTGTTTCCTTTCTTTGCTTCATATCCTTCCTTTGCTTCTTCCCAGAGAAATGTGTTAAAAGTTTGTTATACATCAATTTATCTTTAGACATTTTTGTTGCTGGCTCTTTGTGCTCTGTTGTTTCCAATTATAAAAAAAATCATTTTTAATCCAAAATCTGAAGGTCACTAATTAGCTCATTTTTGTTCCATAACAGAAAAAACTATGTCAACTTCCGCAGCATCTGAACTGAATATAAATGTCTCATTAATCTCAGACATATTGAAGCAAGTATCCAATGGTGGATGACAATGTAGAAAAATAACATTGGAGAGGAAGACGCAGAAAAATTAGACAGTGTTTATTGTCATAAAGCCATTGTTATGTGCTTTATAGAATAAGTGATATAAGGGCGTAAAGTTGTCCATGAAGAACAACTTTTTAACAAAGTACAGAAGATGTTCTACTGAGCAGAGCACTGTATGTAAACAGTGAGATTTATTTCAGAAATCCTGCCTAAGCTATGCCAAAAGTTCTTCCTTATTAATTTTGAAAGAGGTGGTAGTTAATATATTCAGACAACAGAAAGCTTCCTTCTAGGACATGGTGTTTCCACTTTGTTGCAGTATATTTCATTGTGCTCTTCTCAGAAGTTCTTCAGTAAGGCACTGTAAGTGCTTTAGGATGCCTGAGTAGGCCTCAAAAGTCTATGTAGACTCAAAAGCAGTGGCCCGAAACAAAATCTATGCAAACATCAACCATACAGAGAGCAGCATCTCATCTGGTGGCAGAAATCTGCAGGTGGTTTGATGTCCATTTAAATGAATTAAACAAATGAATGAATCATGATTTTATATAATCATGTATCAATTGGAGATGAAAACTTATTCGTTAAAATTGAACGCTAATTATTTATTAACTCTATTACAGCAAGTCACAGAAGTTTTTATATGCAAACATAAGGATTTTGATATTTTCATTCATTCCAGTTGGACTGAAAATTAAAATCTGATGTTTGGTGGGTTGTACTTGGGAATATTTCAATTGTAAATATTCAGTCTTAAATCATAAAGTAATATTATAGTGCATAAGAAAAAATGAATAATAAGGGTCATTTCCACGCATTTGTTACAACATTTTAAATTGACATGTTTTGACAGCACACTTTGATTTTAATGAAGCTGTCTTTCCAGTTGAAGAATCTTCCACTGTAGTAATTAAGATTCTCTTAGTTTTCCAGTTAAAGTGCTCTAGAAAATTGCTTATCTTTTCAAAGTGTTTCTTTTTAAAAAAAAATAAATCGGTTCTTTTCAAAAGGTTTGTCTCTGTTAAATCTAACAGAGATAAGTAACTTCTTAATGTCTCTTAGTCAAAGTATTATTACCTTATCAACATCTTTCCATAAATATGATGGGAGCATGCAAGAAGGGTGAGACTGGTGACTGTTTTGTGGGTGTTTCTTTAGAAAACAACAACTTTAAATTTAATCACCCTAAAAGCTTTTTATACATTATTTGATCATCTGTCTCTAAAACAAGTTGCCATTCACATGCTGGTTGCTGTAGCTGTGAAAATTTGTGTACTGTAAAATCACAACTGAAATTTTATCCATTTTCCTTGTCTAATGATATTTCTTTACATAGCAGAGCAATGGAAATACTGAAAATAAATGAAACTTGGTACACCTGTTTAAACTGGAGATAGGAAATCTTATTACTTCACTGGTTTAACTAATTTTATATGCTTTGTTCCATGAAAGAAACTTCCAGAGACAATACTAACATTCTATTTTTCACTTTCTGGTATTCTTGAAAAAAACTCATAAAGCAGATTAAAATAGTATATTCTGCAATATTAACAGTGCTGTTCCCAGTGTTAGCTTTGTCCTTTGTGGGAAATCGATGTACATCATTGGCAGTTTCATTTGAAGGACTAAATTTTGTCTTTGAAAAGACTAACCTGTTTATAGGAGAACATGTATCTAGAAAGATACATGAGCTATCTTATAAATTAAAAGATTCTTTTATTCCCATTATATTTTTGTTTCCACAAATGAAATACACTCTGTGAGAAGAGACCACAGTGTGAAATACTCAGTTTCTATTTTATTAATAAAGCTATCAAAATGACACTTGCCTAAATGAAATTGAGAAATTAATATAAATAAATAAATAGAGAGAGACAGACTGTGGCCTTCTGTATAAACAATAGCCTTTGTCTATTACATCATCACATTGTCATTAGATTTATTATGGCTGTGTGCTCATTGTTTGAGTGAGTAGAATATGTGATATGATTTTAATTGGCTTACGTGTCATCCTGGGTTTGCTAATGCATTAGAGCCTGCATTGTCCTGCTGCTGTCGGAAACATTCCCTGTAGAAATATTAGCCAGTCCACCACAATCTTTCCGAAATGGACCACTGCAACAAACAGCAACATTTTCTAAATTAGGGAATTGGAGACCTAACCCATGAACAAAGTAAATATTACTTCCTGCCTTTCTCCTCCTTCTCATCATATTTAAGAAATCTCTCTTGAAGTCTGTCCTTCCAGGTACAGTGCAGACCTGCTCATCAAGAAGCAAAAAATTATCTTTTTATTTCTACCACGGGCTTCAGACTATTTCTAGATACTCAGACAATGAATAACACTGGGCAGATCATTTCATCTGTCTGTGTCTTTATATAGCAGTTCTGTGAATAGAAGGAATAGTTCTTAACCCATCTCAGAGGTATGAAGTATGAGCATAATTTGTAATGAGTGTTATGGATACTTAGAAATAATCATATATAGTAATATAATAATATATTTGCCCATATTATACATCTTCCTGCATGTACTTTACACCAACCATGTCAAGGTTTTGGTTATGATTATTGTTAGGGAATTTGACTCTATAATTGAATGGTCTGAATTTGTTTCCCTTTTCCATCTACTTATAAAAAGAATTGTAAGGTCTGTTTTAACATTGCTATGAATAATGATCCAGACTACATGGGATTTAAGTGTAAACAGGTAAAAATAGGGGGAAAATAATTAAAATCTGTTTGTAAGAAAATGTTCATACCAAGTACAAGGTCTTAGGAAGACTGAAATCAGCTGATACGATCGCCTTTGAGGGATCTAACATTACTAATACCTGGTGCTCTGTACATGTCTCAGGCTTTTTACAAACTTCTATTTATATTATACTATCTATGCAATTTTCTCCACAAGTGGATAGTGAAGAGTAAATCATAGAAGTGCAAGTGTACACTCACACTTAATAGTGGCAACATTTTTTTTTGGCAAACGCTTACTCCTTGGACAGACAACTGATGATAATTCTCCAGTTGCAGCCTCAATTAATAAAGTATATTAATTTTATTATCTTAGTACTGGGGGGTGAACCTGCATTTAAATCATTCAACAATAATTAACAAACAAGAGTGAAATATTTGTCTGAATCTAAGTAATCTAGACTGAGCCATGATCTGACATCTTGTATGTTCTGATGAGATAATTTGAGTTGTCTTTGTGCATCCTGAGTTCAAATTTTCCTTTTGCTGGAAATCAGTAGACTTGCATGGGTAGTAAAGTCCTGTCTGCTCCCTTAGGTCATCCATTATGCTGTAGACTTTAAAAACCAAACAAAAGTTAAGTCTGTTTTTTCCAGGTTGCTTTATGATTGTGCCACATATCTATTTATTTCTTTTTGCATATTTTAGGAAGAGAATTCCAATTTAGTGTTGATGGGCTCTAGGCTGCTGTTTTTTGCAGGGTTTATAAAAATCTATTCACATTTGTGGACCACATAGCTTTGAAAATGCTATCATACCGTGATGTAAATAAGCCCACAAAATGAAATGGAGAGGTATTTATTCTATAAGCTGCATATAAAATGTCAATAAACTAAGCACTGAAATGAAATGCAATAATGGGTATAACCTATTTAATATAATACAATACTTTATGTAGAACTGTTTTCAGTACTGCTTCATCTGACTAATAGTATTTGTATTTCTTTTCTAAATGCACTTAAAATAAAAGTCTTTGGTTCCTAATGGTTTTTAATTTTCCTTTGTCTGCTTTGCAGGTGGTACAGTATGATATTGTTTGCTTCCAAAATATAAAATTTGGTAATAGAAACATCCTACTGTTTGATTTAAAGAGTCAATTATGTACAAAACTTGAACTGCTATTACATTTTTTAGGACAAAAGGTAAATTATGTCTTAAAGAGAAATGTGTGCACAAACTCCTCATTTGCATTGCTGAGCTT
The DNA here is from genome assembly GCA_033439905.1 of Ceryle rudis. Lineage (NCBI taxonomy): Eukaryota > Metazoa > Chordata > Aves > Coraciiformes > Cerylidae > Ceryle > Ceryle rudis. Next base: position 97,178 of record JAAGNO010016246.1, on the reverse strand, counting down.
TCTGACATGAAGTTTGTGTTAGAAATTGTGTATTAAAAACAAGTTACCTATGATGAAATCAACAATGACAAATTTTATTTTAAATTATTATGCTGAGTATCGAGAATCATGTCTTCATCCTGAACTGCTGAAGTCACAGGAACTTATTGACTTCAATCTATGTGGGGTAAAGGAGAAAGAAAAGGGTGAAGTAGAGAATAAATCAGAAAACCGTTAGAGAAAAGAAAATAAATTTGAAAAGTAGGAACTAACAAGGATGGTTACAGATTTAGACACGTTCAGTGGAAGAAACTACAGAGGGGTATCATGAAAATTACCTACTAATGTATAAAGACCATAAAGAGAGAAGTCACCAATTATTTTTCTTAATAATTATACAACTAGGAGTAATGAGCTTAGTCTTCTCTATACAAACTTAAGCTTAAACAGTAGAAGTGACTTTATAGAATACAACTGCATGATGAAATGCTCTGCCAATGGAAATAGCACATTTACTGGTACAGAAGGTGTTTAGAGCTGAGACTTGTAATATGTATGACATATGTAAAAGAAGCTTCACTGTGACCAGGGATAGCCAGCTTTCAAAATCACTAATATAGGAACATAAATCTAGCCATAGGTAACAGATGTGAAAGTACCCCATTGACTGTAGTAGTTACTAGGCAAACAATTCCAGAGTCTGGAGTCCTCGTTCACAGTGCAGTCTCACCGAGCTCCTGGGTGATCTCCTTTTGTGCAAGAGGGATGATGCTTTTTGCTTCCTGCCTGCTAGACACTGTAAGGTGTCTTTAAGTGCATAGGATAAAGAAAAGAAATATAGAACAGGGAAGAAAGATATGTCTGCATGTGGGGAGTGTGTTTTCACCTACATTCATTTCCTTAATCTCTGTGTTCTTAACCTTTCTTGCATGGAAGAAAACATGTAAAGAAGTCCCAGCTTTTGGAGCAGAACTCCATATGCTGAGGTCCAAGAGGGGCATTTGTTCAATGCTGGAAGGGAGTCCTCCTGCCTGCTTTCTGTTTTGTATGCTCCCTGCTCTGGGCTTCAGGGAGCAGATCCACAGTGAACAATACCAAAAGAAGTTTCTCATGAAGGTAGTGGAGAAGGTGAAAGCACTAAATTTAGAAAGTCACAGTGATACCAACTTTAACTGTCACTCCATATCTGAAACTGAAGTACTTACTCTTTCAGAAACCTTTTCAAAGATAGTTTCACAAACCTACACATCACGAAGTTGTACAGACAAGTGTGCACATTAGTTGTCCAAACCTTTTGAGACCATATAATAAGAGTCGAGATTGGGTCACCACAGTGGCTAGGACAGGAGTTGTGCATTGGAGATGGAGGATGAGTCAGTCCTTCCCTGGAGGATTTCTTACTTTTTTTAACACCCAGATTGTACCCTGTACACGGCTGGATCTGTGGTATTGGTCTCTCCCCATTCTGCAGTGGTTTATGCATGGTGTTTTCTGAACAGAAGAGCCCTGGGCTTCTTTGAAAATAAAACCTAAAGATGCACGTGCACCTGTTTGGGAAGAAGGAGTAGTTTTGAAGGTTCTTCTTGTCTCGTCTCCCTGTGTGGTCTATAAATTAAGTCTGTAATTAATATAACATAATCTTGTCAGGTGTTTGCAACCATTCACTTCCATCTGTGAAAACCAGGATTGCCCTGAATCTCAGTGAAAGGCAAATGCTTTCAAAAGCAAGCTGAGCTAAACCCACATGAGGACTTGCTGCAGTTGTTGGAGTATGAAAAGTAACTTATATTTAAGGAAAGCAGGATTCATGAACAGAATATGTTTTGTTATTTTTAACCCAATGGATTTACATTAGGAGCGGATTTGGCCCTTTATTCATTACCATTTAGGAGTTGTCACAGCTCTTGTATTCTTCTTACAAAGCAATAGGTTCCTGTAAACCACATAATCTCTTCCATGCCAAACTGTGGATTTCCTGCCTCTCCAGGATATAAAAACCTGATGTCTGGTATATAGGATAAGGCCAACATATGAAATCATGAGGCAACACTTCAGTACATCTAAAAGATGTCTGACTTGGTTTCTGGTGAGGAATGGCATTATCATTATATTATGTTTAGCAAATAGTTTAAATAGAGTCAATAGTAAATAAATGGAAATAGCATCAGAAGACAGGAAAACAGATAAAGATCTGAGCTTCTGCAAGTCTCCAAAATGACACTAATCCTACCAATATAACTGATGCTTACCAAGAAATCGGAACCAGTGTGATATTTGTACCTCTTAGAGGCTCTGTCAAGGGAGAAGAGAAAATGATGGAAATGATGCAGCTGAATATTTGCCTGCTCAATTAATTTGGATGTTGTAAATGTTCTAATTTTTTTTTACCAATATCACATTAGCCTATTGTTCGTCCCCTGAAGACTGTTTATGAAGTGTTAGTGTACTGCTAGAATTAAACTATCAATGTTTCAAGATGAGTGTCCACTCTTTTAAAAGGACAGTGCTCATAGAGGTGTAAAAGAAAAGAAAGTTCTTAATAATCTCTCTTGCACACTATATCCCCCAATGATTGACTCATTAAAATAATAAAGCCTTAAGAATTAAATGATAAAGAAGAAGGAGTAGGGAGAATTGTGAGGAATTGGATTAATTATTTGTGAAGAGTATTTTTAGTTGTGATTTTGAATGAGAGAGAAGGTTACTGAAACAGATGTAACAGGATTCTAATCCAGACAGTGTGATCTGCAGGGACTTAATTGTCCATCAGTATTTAGAGAGGAATTCTGTACTTTGCCATTTCTTTAGTGAGGTTTGCATAAGTGTATTAGGTAACAAAAATATTTAGAAGCAAGACAATTGTAATAGTGTATGGGTACCTGTAGACTTCTCAAACTCCTAAAAGTTGTTTTATGCAAACAAATAGGATGAACGTCGTATCAGTCAGGGGTTTGCCAAAGTTAAACTTCTGGAGCAATTTCCTAGGTAGAAGTCATTCAATGATGTGAGTGACTATAGAAAATGAGAAGCCTGGAAATGCATACAGTCAGTCTTGCTATTGTTATTTTTACTATCTAATGCTCATCTACAGTCTGTAGCTTGAAATGTTTCTGATTTTGGACTCAGCCCATTTTCAGCAGCAGAAGAAAATGTCAGTGGTTTAGATTTCTCATTTCTGTGGGCGAGAGAATGTATAAGCACATAGATACATGATCCTTTCAGAAGGGGGTCACAGACAGAGGGTGGAGAAGTGCTGCCTTAAAAATTACGGCAATGACAGTAAATGTCTGCAGAATTACTCTACGGGACAGAGAACTTCTTCCTCCTTAAACTGTGCTCAAGACCTCCATCCTCAGGAGTGTGAGTAATTTGTGCCTATAAATTGGACCACACCAGAAGGTGTATTTATAGTCCTCTAGCTGGCCACAGACATGGTATCTGAAATTAGTCCTCTTTCTCTTCCTGAGTAGGTGGAATTATTTTCAGAATGTTTTTTCAGAGCAGTCTTCTAAAGTCTCAGGAGAAATATTTCTACATGGCCAGTGCAGAGTCCTTAAATGGAATTGGCTTCAGGGGGATTCACATATGTTCCAACTGATTCCATATTTAAAATTCAACCTGATGAAAGCAGACAAAGACGTACACAGTCAAAAAGGTTCATGAAAGGAATGCAGGGTGTATATTTTAAACTAAATCAAGAAGGAAAAGTTATTATGTGTTACAGGCATATTTTTATAGCGTACATACATTATTTATTTGTGTGCACACATACTTATCTATATGCAGAAAAAAATTGTCATGTAAACTCAGCAATAATATGTAATGTGCAAAAAGAACTATTTCATCAGACCTTGGGGTGTTTAGCTAGATGACAATGAATGAAAAATCTGTATATGTCTCTGCAAAGGGTGATAAAAGTGCCAATGTTCTTCCAGACTTTCACTTTAAATTATCCATAATGAATTAACATGCTATGCAGAGTAAGCAGACAATGCTGAGTTATCTTGTGGATGTGATGTATAGCCCAAGTGTTGAAGTTTACTAAAAATGAGCTGGAGTTTTATTCTGGTTGTCTGCAACATTCTGCCCAGGAAGAATAGTTGCACTATTTCCACCTCTTAGCAACTCATTTAGGAAATTGTTAGCCTGTTTTGTGGACCTTGCATTTGTATTCAATATACGTCTTTGTCTCTAATCTCAAACCTCATGGTTAGATTCTGAACTCATTTTCTCTCCTAACATATATTCTTGGTGAAAATAACCTGAACAAAAGTGTAACAGCCCCAGCTTATTTGTACAGTTTGACTGTAGGTGGTACTTGCTTCATCTGTCACATGTAACATGGGAAGAATCAGTATAGACACTTAAAAAGATGCATTTCTTAAATGTTGAGTGCAGGCTGGACATCACAGTGTATATAATCAAATAAATAATGTTTCTGGTGTTAAAATGGTGTTTTCGGTGATCTTCCACATAATGAAACATCAGCTTCTGTACTCACTAAGTTTCTAACACTGCAGGGTAACATGAAGATAGCAAGAATAGACTGCGCTTTTCTATTTTTAATTTTTAGCTTGAATAATTTTCCATCCATCCTAGTGTTTTCATTCTGTAGAAATAAGTAGTGAGTTAATAATTTTGTCACTGTAACCAACAAAGTAGAATGACAAACAAAACTAGAACAGCATAGCATAGAATAGAATAGCATAGCACAGCAAGAATAGGCTTCCAGGGGATTTTTCAGATGTGAGGGTGGTTATATCCTTAAACTTAACTGAAAAAGTAATTCTGAGGTTTATGCACTGAGAGTGTGGGGCAAGATACCAAGAAAATTTGTTTTGCTCTATTTGTGCTTCATTTGTGTATTAAGTCCCCGAATCAGTGACTGTTATGGACTAGTAGCATATAAAAATTTATGTTCAAAATAAAACTTCAAAATACAAAACTTTATAAACTTTTAAAAAAACTTTACAATACAAAAATACGACAAGGGACAATGGTTTTAAATTAGAAAGGAGTGGAATTAGATTAGAAATAAGGAGGAAGTTCTTTACCACAAGAGGGGTGGAACCACTGGAACAGGTTGCCCAGGGAGGTGGTTGAGGCCCCATCCCTGGAGACATTCAAGGTGGGGCTTGATGAAGCTCTGAACAACCTGCTCTAGTTGAAGACGTCCCTCCTGTCAGCAGGGGGGTTGGACTACATGACCTCTAGAGGTCCCTTCCAACCCAGACATTTCTATGTTTCTAAATCAGAATTTCTGAGAATTTTGTTTCAGACTTTGTATTCTGTTCCTCAGAGACAGCTGAAATTAGCAGTAATGGCTCTATGTGGCACATTCTGTTTTATTAATGCAGCTGGCTCAAGAGGATGTCAGCTACAGGTCAGCAGCCAGGCTACTGAGCGAAAGAGACATAGTGAACATATATTGGATATACCTAGGTGAGCTTATTCCAGTATCTGTTGGATGGACACAAAACATAATGTTTGGAGGTACAGTCCAGAAAGCTAATGATAAGAGGCTGAATGTTCTTCATGTGTAAAGAGTAGGTCATTTCAATAGCACATGTGAACAGAGAGCACAATGCATTTTTCTTCTGCAACCTTACCTTTGTTTTTCTCTTACATGTAGGAGAGCATTGTGTTTGAAGTATTCAGAATGGACCTATCCATAGGTATTAAACAAGAAGTGAGTTTTATAGGAAACCAGTGAAAATAGGCAGCAATTTCATAAAAGGTGTAATATGTGCATCCTCCCCGCCCTACATTTATTTCAGGCCAGATTTTGTATGTCAAACTGCACTGTAGGATGAGTTTTATGACCACTTAACTGAAGGCATTTGTGCTAACCCAGTAGTTTTGTATTGTAGTAAAATGTGGTAGAAATAAAATTAAAAAATTAAAAATGGATAAGTCTCTGAAGTGAAATTTCAGGTTTCATTTTTCCCATCTTTTTTTTTTTAAATAAACTACATTAACAAGCTAGTTTTCATTTTTATCACTATTGGTACATTGCTAACCAGTCTGAAGTCTGGAATATTCCTGATGACACAACATAAAATAGTGTAATAGTACATTTTATTGCATGAAGGTAAAATGATTTCCCTTCATGCTGTGAGCCAAATATAGAAGATCATATTGCAACTGATACAGAAAATTTATACAATGAATAGCAGTTATGTTTTTGAAGAAATGGATGTTAGGGGAAAAATACTCTGGATAGGAAAAAGCCCAGTATATCAAGGAAGGACACTGGGTAATCAGTTATACCTCTAAATACAGTAGAGGAATTGTTTGTGCTTCAGGCATGAGGTGATATTTTCTTGTTCACCTTTCAAGGCTAAACCAGCTTCTTTTAGTTTAATTTTCTCCGAGCTCTAGAGATTAAATGTTTTAGGTACCAAATTTAAAATAATAACTTCATTCTTACATTAAATACTACATTGCTGAAAGCACAGTTACACTATTGTCCTATTTTACAGAAACTATTGTCTGCACTTTGACTTCTGTTGTCAACTTTACACCATTTTCTGCTTTCTGTAATGTTTATGGTATGTTTTGCATGTAGTGTTATGCTGTATACATTGCATTGTTTCTTTTCTCTGACTACTGTTTTTATTTAATTGCAAAAGTTACAAATAGGGCCTATATGAAATAATTTAAAATTTTAATCAAGGCTTTGGTGAAACATCAACCTATCTTATGATTAATTACCTTTTTGCTGCCCTTTATGTTTGTGTGATGAAACAACGTGAATTAAAATCATTCTAGAGCACCTTGGGGAATGCAGCTGAAAACTGTATTAAGTGAAACAGAAAGATTGATGAAATTTGAAGGAGATTCTCCTTTTCCCAAGTAAGACCTAATTTCCAAGCAATAGAGAAATAGTATTCTCACTAGTAACCAATCTGTAGAAATCATTCAATAACTAAATATGACATAATAACATAAGTTTTACAGGATCAGCCACATTGTATTTATTTTACCTCGATACAAAATGTCAGCAAAAATATTGTCTCTTCCAAAAATAAAATAGCCATGTATAAAGATTTCATAAAAAATGAAAGTAAGTTATGCAGTTCAAAAGTGCTTCTTCAAATACTGGATACATTTTTATGCCAAAATTTACGCTTTTTAGAAATTTGTTACAACTAAGACAATAATGAGTATCCCATTCAAAACCTTTCTAACAGAAATATAGAATTCTCAGGAATGGTCTTTTACAAACCTTAAGTTCTCCATGAAGGTATCTTATTAAATAAACCGAGGAATCAAGAAGCCCATGGAGAATTAGAAGTTAATTTCAAACGTATTAATTAAAGAAAAGGTAGAGAAGTGTTTTACTGGTGCAAAAATGTATATTTCCTTCACATCTGTACCATCATGGCTTTACAACATGCAGCTTAAAGAAAATAGAGAAATTACACATCCCCTCTTTTCACATTAGTGTGACTCATATGAGGCAAATGCAAATCTAGACATTAGTTTTTTTTGACAGCACAAAAGAAAGGCGTACAAAATTAAAAAAAAAAGGTGTTCCAATAAACCTGTTCATGTTAGTTCTGTATTATCTGATCACCACAATACTGAATCTTTACATCACAGATAAATTTACAGGTTGAGATTTTAGGTTCATCTGTGTCCTATCCCTAATTATGAGTACCATGTATTGTGACCCTGCCTCAGAAAACATATAGCTACACAGTTGTGTACAACCTGTTCTGTTGGTATTTTCTCTTCTGATAATAGCAGTTAACAGGGATGGGTTTCTGCAGGGCTCCTGGGGGGCCTTACAAAAGTGGAGTGTGGAATATCTTGCATTTCTTTGTTCAATAAACATTACTACCATTACATTCATGTAACATTTTTTACTTTTTATTAGAGCATTGTATCTGTCATCAGAAGGCAAATAGACATTGGTTTTCATAATATAACAGATCATTCTTTAAATTACAATTTTTTTTTTTAATTTTCTTTCTTTTATTCCCAGTGATGAGCTTACTGTGACCAAATTATAATATATTACTTAGTTTCATTTTTACATGAGATAACATTTTCTTAAATGGCTTCCTGTTTGCTAGCCAGCTGGGAACAAGAAAATGTATAAAGGAGCATTTAGGATGGACTTGAGTGCACTTGGTTTAGTTAGTGAAAAGTCTATGTATTTTGAGGTTGTGCTAGATACTCTCAAGTACCTAACTGGAAGGGAATAGGAATGCAAGTTTTGATTCTAGATTCAAAAGCAACAAAACCAAATTACAAGCAAAGACTGGTCCTGCTGATGCATTTAAACTTCACTTGCAGAAGGGTAGCGCCTGCTGGGCTTTTGTAATTGGCCAGAAGTGGACACTTCTTGTACTGATAAACTTCATTATCACAGGATCATCAAATAATTAGTTTGGAAAGGACCACTGGAGGTCATTTGGTCCAACACTCCATTCACAGCAGGACCAACTTCGAAGTTAAATCCATCTTGCTTAGCAGATCATGATTTTCAAGATTTTGTCAAGCTGATTTTGAGCATCTACAAGAATATACAACCTTTCTGGGCAACCTGTTCCAGTGCCTGATCAATCCTAAAGTCATTCTTTCTCCTCTTTATATTTTTATTGATAGTGATTGCTACTGTTTCTGTATTATTTAGCAAGATTAGGGGAGAGTTTAGAGTGAGGAAATGAGTTCTCTTGACATTCTGGGACATCTCTGGCAAAACCACTGTATTTGCACATCCAGTTTCAGTTGGAAGCAGTAGGCTTTTTTTTTTTTTAAGTGAAGAAACAGAGAGAATGATCATAAAATGATCACAAAATGTGTGAGACTGGTCACCAGTTCCTGAGAAGCACTGAGAAGGTGCTCTAGCTGAGAGCAGGGACATCTTGGACTAGATGACCTCTAGAGGTCCCTTCCAACCCAGACATTTCTATGATTCTGTGATAAGGTTTTAATCTTTGGGACTTGAAATCCCTGAACTGTAAAATATTCAAGATAAGTGTTATACATCTTCCATGAATTATAAGTTATCCCTGGATGGATGGATGGATGCATGTAAGGTATTAATGTGATTGGAAGCTGCTGCTTCTTTGTCAGTCTTATCCATTTAGCTGCCTTTGTGGACAGGCATCTTGAGGAAGAGTAGGGATACAATACCCAAAAATGAGTGTGTTAATGCTTCTGCGAATAAATACATCACTAACTGCATGCCAAATTTATTGAGTCAGCGGTTCTACAGCCAGAGCAGGTCATTATATTATTATAATCACCTTGTGTGATCTCCTGCATTACATAAAGGGTAGATTTCTTTAACCATTTTTAACAATTAAGATTAATTCCTTTGAAAAAAATCAAACCAGCCTTAAAGATTCAGAGTACCTACTACATGAGAATTCAAATAATTAGCCTCTATATTAAAAACATGTACCTTTTTCTAGTCTCAGTGCGTCAGTGCTCAACTTCTAGCAACTAGATAGGTCATGGTACTAGACATTTTATGAGGCACATAATTATTCATTAAACAGAATGTTTGCTTTAAAAATATTTTATAATGCAAGGCATCAGTCACTTTTCCATAATGTAAAATTTGAAATATTAGCTAAATCCTTCCATTGTGATATCCTAGAGTATACATGCCCTGGACTTGCATCTTATTTCAGTCATACTCATCTTTACTGTTCTGTCTCCCATCTTACTGTTATCTATTTATACACTACTTGCTGTAGCAGAGTCAACATATTCGGAGTTCATTTACTTCACAAGTATTTAAATGTGTTCATAATAACACAAAATCTTTAGGGACTCTGGAATCATTTGTATAAAGAACGTGTATATGATTCTTGTATTTTTCCTTCTGTTTTCTAGTATCTAGTACATTTATTTCTAGTATATAAATCTATGCACCAGGTTTTCCTGTACCTGTGTTGTCATCACCATTATGAAGAGAGTTAGTGAATGTAAGTAAGACTGACACATGTTCCAGCTTTTATAACATTTTGACTTTAAACATTTTCAAAAAAGTGCAGCAATAAGAGAATGTTTATGGCACTGTTCAGTTTTTCTTTGCTAGAAGGACAGTTATAATTACTATTAAAATGTCTAACGGTATAAACTCAGGTGATAATGTCATCAAGAATTAACACATCTACATAGTCAGCAACCTCCAAGGTCAGAGAACCAAAGAATGATGTTACATCTCACATTGCTATAAAATAAAGCCTTCTAGGGTAGTGCTGCATGGGGTGATGGCAGATAATTTGGTGTTGTCTTGTACATTTATTCTCTATTATTGTTTCTTCCTACTGAGGATGCTTTTGAAAGAGTTTAGGACCCATTATGTGTAGGACCCATTATTATTTCCCTTAGGAAATTTACTTTTAGCTTTTTTTCTCGAGAGAAATGTGTTTTATTTAATTCAGACAAATGCATTTCTTGTTGATGTCGTTACCACACAAAACCAATTCCTTTTGCAATACTAACGTCTGTATCTTCCTAACATTGTCTCTGTGAAGTCTGCTGCTTCTACCAAACACTTGATCTTATCTACCTTTTAGCTATGGGGCACATTTATGGATCTCATTCTGTTCACAAAATTTTTAATAAAGAAAGACAACCCTCCACAAAACAGCTCTACACATGAATCTGTGAAGGCTTAACAGGTGATATAGTGGTGCTTTGTGATATTACTGAACTAATTCACCTGCAGTGAACTCCTAGGTTTTACTGGATTATAAGATAGATAAAGTAGCAGTAAGGTAGAGAGAATTATTTATTATATAATTTTAGACTGAAATTAATATTAAAGTATGAGG
>JAAGNO010016246.1:0-86297 GCA_033439905.1 Ceryle rudis | reverse complement strand
ATCAGGTTGGTTAAACAGGACTTGCCCTTCATGAACCCACATTGGCTGGGCCTGATCCCCCTATTGTCCTGCACTTGGCATATGATCACCCCCAAGATGAACTGTTCCATAATCTTCCCTGGAACCAAGGTCAGGCTGACAGGTCTGTAGTTCTTCAGATCCTCCTTCCTGCCCTTCTTGTAGATGGGTGTCACGCTGTCCAGTCATCCAGGACTTCCCCAGTTGACGGGGGTTGCTGTTAAATGATGGAGAGAGGCTTGGCAAGTTCGTTTGTTCGTCCCTCAATTTCCAGAGCCCCATACCTGTTGTGCAAAGGCAACCAGGAAGGGGAGAGAGGCTGGGAGATGATTCTTTTGCCTCGCCGAGCAGGGACCCATTTCCATTCACCCTCATTTCTTAGGTTCCCTTCTTTTACCTGGTGACAAGGAAGGAGGGGTTCCTCTCCTTCTAATGGAGCCTCTACCTGCTGCCCTATCCTCAAGGATGGTAGGACCTGACTCCACCAGTCTATCTTCCTTTCATATTCCCTCATTGTTCTCTGCCTTTCAGCCTCCTCCTTTAGATCATTCACCCGGTCACACCAGACACAGGTGTTATCTCTGTCACTCTCCGCTAGCAGTGCCAGGCTCCAGCATTCTCTGCAGCCAGAGGCCTGGACACCTGCATGCTTCTGAAGGACCTCTGTCTGAGTTGCCACGTTTTTTCCGGCAGGAGCTTTTGTCCAGCTCGCAACCATCTCTAGTCCTGCACGTGCCCTTGTTTTAAAAAATTATTTATTTATTATTTACTCTCTTGTGTATCCTCCCACACACCCTGCTGGCCACGCACCAACAAGCAAGAACGCAGCTGCCTCGCTGTTCGCGTTCTGAGCGCTGCTTCTGGTTTTGCCATGTTTAAATCTCCCACAGATTCTCCAGGAATGCCTCCAGCCATGTCACCCTCTCAGACTGTCCTGCAAGAGTTGACAATTCCTGCTGGGTCTCTCCTTCTTTCCTCGGCTTCCCTGGCTCAGGGAACCCCTGTCCACCTCAAAAACCTCAAAAAAAAGAAGAAAAAAAATGTAGCACTTCAGCACAGGGTTTACTGGTGCTGACACTGCTGTCTCGCTGTTCATGAGACATATTGCATACATATTTGGAATAATATTTCAACAAAAAGTTGAAATGTTTCACTAGATATACTTGAGTGCAAGATTTCTAGACGTATATCACCATCATTAGTTCTATCTCCTGTGAACATTCTGTGAATCTCAGAACAGATTTGTGGCGAATTAGTTTTTTCTATTCAGATCAAAATAAATTCACAAAAAGAACAACTGTGAGTTATTAAGTAGGCCAATTCACCCTCATTATTCTTCCATCCTTAAATCTTCAGTGTTCCTTTTACAGAATGATGCACAAGTGATACATATTGCAAAAATTAGATCCTGTGGATATGTAAGAGGGGGGTTTATGTGATAATTATAGCATTACATCATTTATAATTATTCTTTATTAGATATAACTCAACCAACCTGTATAATTTAGATACATACATGCATCTACTACTTAAATAAAAATAGGGTTGCTACCCCTGACAGCTTCATGCCTTAAGCAAACCTAATGTATTGAAAGCTCTCTTTCTTCATGTTTTCTTTTTGCAGAGTACGGCCAGCACAAAAAATGTTACAAATATTTTATTCTACGTTCAGGAAACCATTTACTATTGATAAAACAAGAAACGCCTTGTTTCTAGTCACTTCTTCTCTTCATCTTCAATATCTACTGATTCTGCATCTAGTGTTCTTGACTAGGTTTCCAAAATGTGAAAAAAAGAGTTATTAGATTTGTTTATTCAGGGAGCTTTTTATACTGAAATTCAGATTCTTTAAACAAACAAACAAACCAGGCAAACTTCTTAAAAGCATGAAACAGTTAATGAATCAATGAATTTAGTGTTGAACTACACATATTAGACAAAGTCACTTGATGTGCTGTCCAGTTACTTAGTCATTGAAGATATGCTGGTTTTGTCAAATGATTGATAAAGGTGGTCCACCAGTGGTAAACTTATGTTGTTCATGGGTTGATAGTTTAGTCTGCAGCGTTTATTGAGCTCCATGCATATCTGTGGTAAACTAGTACTACAAAGTGGGAGTTAAAGTTTAAATTCTATCTGGTAACCTGGCAGAGAAGGTGCATGATTTAAATGTTACTTCATGTGAGCTGGTTCAACAGCTGTCTAAAAAAAGTCCTACTTAGAAATCACTTCCCAATGTGTAGATGACTCCTACCTTTTTCTTAGCAAGATGGCCCAAAAGTTGGTGTGTGTAGTGTTGATTTGTTGCTGTTCCATTAAAGACTGCAGCAATGCCTCATCCTTCCAGAACTCATTGTTGTTCTCCCCTGGAGAAATAATTGTAACAGCAGTATTAGCAGAGGTTTGGCAAGTCTGCATACAGCAGTATATCCTGACTAATACTGAGTGAGCACAGCAGTATTCATGTTTAATCAACTTAGTGACAAACGTCGTGTGCCACAAAAACACAAGGAAGGAGATTGTGCCAAAATAAATTGCCTGTCTTTCTGTTTTCCATCACATACCAGTGGTAGCAAGTCATCCCTGCCCTTATGGTGCAGGGACACCACCTTTTCCTAGAAAGAATCATAGAGCTGAAAAGTTGTCTGACAACTCTCCTCCACACATTCTTGAAAATAAAAACATTTAATTTCATTTCATTTTTATTCTTTGCTCTGCTGGATTTTCATCATTATTTTTTGTGAGGGCAAACATTTCTACTACATTCATGCTGTATATCTGGACAGTATTAATCTTTGGGCTTAAAATCTCAGACATACGTAATTTCTCTGACTTCTCTGAAGAAAATTTTTATTTTCACTGCTATCAGTAAAAATTAAGCCAAAATTAAACCTTGTAAATTATTTCTAAGTGATGAGCCTAATGCCAGCCCAATTTGGGTTTTGATGGAGGTGTATCTTTAGGGTATACTGTTTTACTTCCATTAGTAACACTGAAATGGGGTCTCTGCTTCAGTTTCACTGAAGAGAGGAAATGTTCTGTTGTTATGTAAATGACACACGTGTGTGACTTATGACAGAGAGATCGTAATTTGATAGATACAGCATTCTGTATTGATGTTTATGATGTAGTTCTAATTATGATTATTTCACTTCTATTATTATTTCACTTTTATTATACTACTACTAATACTAATATCACTTATTAACTTCAGGGAAGTCACTTCCAAGTTATCTGTTATTAGTTTACCAATTGCAAAGTATTGTCTCTAGTGCCTCCTGTGTTATCTACAAGCTACTGATCCCAAAAGTCTTCTAAAGTCAGTAGAGAAGCTGGAAGTGTCAGTCTGACTGAAACCACTCTGTGCTGAATACACAGGAAGCCTTGGATGTTCAGCTGTACAACATAGACCTGCTTTGAATTGTATCAGCATACTTGTTAAACCATATCTGGATATTTTCCATTCCTTTAAGGAGCTTAAAATTAGGATGGAGCTGCAGAACAGTATTGTGTTAATAAAGAAAAGCACAACAAATGTACAAAAATAGAACTTTTTTCTCTTTTTTTTCCCCCTCTCCTTTTTTGAACCTAAAAATATAGAGGGACCTTGTCTAAGGTAGCTGGGAGAATAATTAGAGAAACTCAAGGGCAAGTAACAAAGAAAAGTTTTCCTCATATTACTGTCAGCATTTCCATGAAAGTACACGTAACAAAATAGGCAGACAAGTTGAAGTGGAACCTATGGAATCAGTTCATGAGGATGTAGGAATAAGCACTTCTCCCATATTCTCTGCTAGCCAATTTGTGCTTCTAAATATGGCTTTTCACTCTAACATGTAGAATCTGCATGGACTTCTGAAATGTTACAACAGAAAATGAAACCCTTTTTTTTTTTTTCTTTAGACAATTCATGAAGGAAAATCAGGATGTTTAGCATAACATTTGAATCAGTTGTGTAGAGTTGGATCATACATACATATATATTGCTTTAACAAGGGTTTTCTCAAGCTGTAGATAACAATTGTAGATAACAATATCCCCCTGAAAGTCCGTGACACTTTGTTAGACAATAACACCACAATTCCATCATATAACCAGAATTTAAATTCTCACATCAATAAGAATAAGAACATACGGTTTTGTTAGCCAAGGCACTAAGGACTATGTTTATAAGTTGTCAGAAGCTATGTTTTACCAAAGGTGAATTTAAACACCTACAGCTAGTTATTATAACTGTTTGCTATTTCCCTAGCCTGAGAAACTGAGCAGCTGTCAACTGTCTCAAGAGATCACAAGAAAAGGGATGAGACTAAAAGAATAATACCCCCAAAACAGAGATTTAAGTATTCTAGGGCTTCTAGATATAATGGAAATAAGAACACACTAAAATTACAAAGATTGTGGTGTATTTGTTTCATGAAGATACTTTATTTTAAGGAAGAGGTTCATCTAGAGAGGTTGACCACTGCTCAAACAAAGACAATCTAGGCTGGCATGAAGATTTCTAGTAGTGTAGTGTCTTAACATGAGCCATACTCCATGACAAGCACATATGTGAGTTAAGAGGATGAGCTATTTATCAAGCAATGTATGTCAGATACACCACTTTCAGTCAACTGATGAGTTGTAAATTCATGTCAGGTTTTACTGCTATTGAACACGGTGGCACTTCTGCATATTGGGATGAAGGCTGCACTGTTTTAGTGGCATGTGGTGCCAGAAAAAAAAAATCCATCACGTTAGGATTTGGATCAGAGAGATCAGTGAGCTATACAGAGCTCGCTAACTGAACTTTGAAGAAACAGAAATGCTAAGATGCTTAAAAGGAAAGAAAGGGTATAAGTATAAAATAAAGAATATTCACATTCTCTGATAGCTGGGGAACTAGAATCACTGACCACCTTCTTCAGGGAATTCAGTTTTCTGGTACTTAATAATTAGAGATACAAATTCTTAAATAGTAATTAATCACATCCATAAAAACTAAAGTAGTATAATTAGGTATGTTTCAATTTGATATAGGTACTTTTAATTTTCTGTTATCATCAGTAGCAACAGATGCCAGTTCTTGATATTTGTTTGGAGCTAAAATAATTGGAATTAACTCATCTCTAGTGACTACTGAATTGAATGTTGCAAGGTTGATTGCTATAACATCATATCAGAAAAGGAAGCCTCACTGTTTAGGAAGAGCAGAAATTTTAATTAGCAAACCAGAGTTATATACTTACCACTCACCAACAAATTTTCTTTCATTACTGCTGAAGAAGAATATCAAGGTCACACCTGGGACTGAAATCATCCAGGTTGTTCCAAGCCCTTCTTTATTCAGACATAACCTTCCACATAACACTTAGGTTTCTCTGGAGTAAGGAAATTGTCCATTAGTTGGAGCATGTAGTCCTCATGAAAGGGCCTTCACCAGTGATGTAGTTACACCTCAGAAATAATTCCTGTAAGAGATAAGCATAGAGGTGGGCTTCCCCACATTCAGAATTACATGGCATTTATTTCCTTACCTTCACTGTATTTGACTCCTTTGAAGTTAAATATAAGCCTTTTTTTCTTTTTTTCTATCTTCAAAAGAAGAATGAGCAAGGCTTTTTAAATTTCTTTTAAAAACTTGAAGATAGTCACAATATCTAAATCTGCAGCATTCACTTTTAAGTTTGTGAGTATTCTCTAAAATAATGACTTCTGTATAAATAATTTATTCAACTTGTTACTAAGGATTTTTTTTTTGTAATTAAAGTGAGTAAAGCTGAAAATAAGGGTTTTTTCTAAAGATACGGGCAGAAATCTGTTGCAGATAATCCTGTTTTTTTATGGAAAGTCATGTTCTTAGGAAAAATAATATAAATACTAAGTGAATTTAAAATAATAAATTTCTTTACTGAATAACATAGTAGAAGTGTTCCATGATGTATTCATTTACCTGAAAGGAGAATTCATTTTCTGTCCCACTCTTTTAAACTGGACTTTTTAGAACAGGAAAATCAAACATTGTGTTTCCTTGGAATTTACTGCATAAGTTCATAGTTCAATCAACTGTATTGCCTATGAGAAACAATGGATGAAGGGCAACAGAAAAATTTGTACCAAGAAGTCCACATCATTATTATGTATATTCTACTTTTGTTGTTTGTAGTGAAAAATAAGAGGTTAGAGGTCACAAGATGCTTTGTCTTTCTCCAGCAGACAAAAAAACATGTGATCCAACATGTCCATGAGGTACAGCATTCAGCAGCCTGTAACCTTTACAGAAGAAATGAGCTTCTACATGAAGAAAGCAGTGCTGTTGTGGGAAGCAGTCCCACAGCATGACTTCTCCTTCTGCTCAAAGCCTTCCTGCAGCATGTGGTAGCATCCCACAGTACGAAATCCTGTCTAGCACTGATGGGAATCCTACTGAGGGAATGCAGTTCCCTGTGTCTCAGTTCAGTGTTTGCTCTGCTGTCTGGATAGCAGTTGGCCTACAGGGATTTCAGCTGTGAATCTGCTGGAAGTGTTGCACACAGTATTGTATAGCCACTCATTCATTTCATTGAACTCTCTTTACTAAAAATGAGTGCCACAGTATCTGCTCTTACATGTGGACATATTTTGTCTCCAAACCAAGGTCTAGTACAGTTGTCTGGTGAATGGTGAAGAGATTTGGCTGTACATAGCAGCTCTTGGAGTGAAAGCCAAGGAACAAAACCATCAAAACAAACTATGGACTGAAGATAAAGAAAACTAATTAACTTTAAACTCTTTTCTAACCCTTCAGACACCACCCATTGTAGCTTTCCAAAGTACTTTTTGATTCAGAAGAAGAGATGCACTCTGGATTGGCACTTGGTCCCAGCCCTTGTTGGATAGGTATTATTCAGAGGTACACAGAACACAGAGTACAGCAGAACTACAGAGGGAATAGACTTGTCTCTGAAGGCTGCCCTACTTTAAGTACAGCTGTGGTTTTTTCATTTACACATATTGACTAGGTTCTCTATTTTAAGCATAAACTCCCCTCATTTTTTCTGTACGTCATCTGCCCTAATCAGTAAATAATCCTTAAAATCCTGTTACTGTTTCACATTATTGATTCATTAATTAACTGGTTTGCATCATTGATGTTAAATTCCAAAATAGCTGAAGTGAGTTTGGTTAGGAATACATCTGTGGATGGTTTCTGTGGTAGCCTATTCCACAGTCCCTCTTTTAATGTCTCTCAAGGTAAGACTGTAGATTTAGAAAATCCATTTATAAATATTTTCAGAGATTTAGTAGCATCAGCTAACTTCACAAATCCTTTTAAAATATACTATTAAATATACATACAAGGTGGCTGGCTTCTTAAACTCGAGTAAGATATATAGAGTGAATAAGATTAGTATTTTTTCAGTTTAAAAGTTATTATTGCAAGCATTGCAGAATCTTTCAAGGTACACTGTGGTCTCTGCATGATTTAAGCAGCTGCTTCAGTTCTTTGTAGTAATATATACAAGCTGCCTAACAGAAGTCACCCACAACAGTTTCTTCATAATATTAATAAAAAACAACTGTTATAAAAGCAGGTTCTGTTCTTGATAGCAGAAATGTTGTCCCTTATTGCAGATGTGATGTATTTCCAGGATTTCTGAAAGTGTATTTGATTGACGTGCAGTACATTTTGACATCACAGTTGAACAAACTATCCCGTATTTCAGGTATATTTCCAATTAGTTGGACTATCAGTAATAATAGAATTGCCAACACTGGGCAAAAATTCAGCTGTAATACCTCGTTAGCAAACCTATACATGCCAACAGAGTATTATGCAAGTACTTCTTTAACTACATCATCTATTCTCTTATGGAGCTGAAAAATACAGATATTTTCCAGAAAAGGCTTTGCTTTTCCAAAGACCTTAAGAAAACATGTTCAAATTAAGCTTTGCTAGTAGTAGAAAGCATTTTGCATGTAATTAGGTGTACCTTTATTTTGTGTTTGATTAGCAGAAGACTTATAGATCTGAAGGAATGTATGGAAACATAAGTGCTTGTGCATGTGTGATTCTGTCATCAGAATGCCCTAATGCATGTCTTGATTCTTCACATAATTCTCATGTGTACATTTATTCACTTTCATGTGAAAACGTATTGTTTATAGTTCGAATAAAGTTTTATGGGGGTGTAAACAATCTTGTGCAGTAAGGTTTAAATTCTAAACTTCCCAAAGGGGTAAAGATTTCTCATCATGTTCTAGTTTATATCTGTTCCTGAAAGAGTGGAAAACTATGAAAGAGCAACACTGAATGTCTAAAGCATATACAAAAAATAAGCTTGGACTTCAGTAATTACTCATTAGATCTACAAGTTCCTAATAGTAAATATAAATCAAATATAAATCCATTTATCAAATTCCCATTCTCAAATGTTTTTTTTTAGAGCAGTTGACTGCTTGCTTTCCTCTCTGTTTGGAAAACTCAGACAATGTTCTGTTTTTATAATTGTGAAAGGACATATTACAGGAGTGTATACTAGGACACTGACATTTTTATGAAGAAAATCCCAGTGTCTTCCCGAGCTTCATGGATGGTACTAATTCTTGCCTTAAAAAAAAAAAAAACCAAACCACAACTTCTGAGGTAATAATGTGGAATCCATAATCATTCATAACTGGTTTTCCTTCTTTTCACTCTTTGAGCACGGAAAATCAGATTCCTTTAGGTACTTGGCTAACCCCTATAAGGTCTACACTTCCAAATACCAAAATACTCATAATTTCCTGATTTTTTATTTTCCAGGAATTACACAGAATATATTTTAAGTATTTATGATATCTACATTAGCAACAGCTTTCTGGTTGTTTTTACAAGAATATTCTGCAATATTCCATGCCTAACTTGGCACAAAGTATTCACACTTCTCTGTTACTAGCATTTACCTCTGAAGTCTATTGTTAGCATCTGAAAAGATAGTCTTGGGAAAGACAATGAAAACAAAAAGATGGTTTATTTGTTGAAATGCTGTGCTGGCAATGAAACTTGTTTAGCTGGGCCAGGTGCTGGGTCAGAGTTGTCCTTAAAATAAAGTACTCTGCAGACTTAATGAGGAATTGATCAACAGCAGGGAGGTGCCCCAGTTCATACCGTGATGGCAAGTCGTTTACCTCTGCAGAGGAAGAACCCAGTTATTTGAGAGTCTGTCACAGGATAAAAGCATGAAGGTGTAGCTCTTCTGCTTGCATTTCTTCTCTGTCTGTCTTGCTGGTTCCAGTGGTCTTCTCATAATTAAGCAGATGAATAAGCAAATAAATAACCTTCCTACCAGCAGTCCTCATCTACTACTGTCATTGCCATCTCCCAATTTTATTTTGCTCTTTATCTCCAATATGACTTAATTTTCAAAATGCATAAATTATTTTCAGGCTATTTTAATACAATTGTACGGTGTCCGTCACATTGCATGAAACCAAAAGAACAAATAGAAAACTTAGGCTATGTTCAGTTGGAAGGTACTGAATGCATATTTTATCTAAAGAAATATATATATATATTTAAAAGGATATGTGCATCTGGAGTGTAATAATCCTTCTAACTACCACACAAGAGCTTATCAAGCTTACCTCATGCATATGTCTCATTTAGAAAAAGTGAAAATCTGAAGAACCACAGGCTGAATTTGTATTCTTTCCATAAAGGATATGCTTACCTGTTATGATGTGCATTGTAGATCTCAAATCCAAGAGGTCACTGCCTTTGTTTTACACTACAAAATATAAGATACATTGTCCTAAGAATAATCTGGTGTTACAGAACGTGGGCACTACAACCTCATGCACAGTCTCTTAAGACTGTGCCAGGGTTTTGGGGGGTTTTTAATACCTTCCTTCAATATGATCCAAGTTCTCCACCTAATTTTGGTGGACACTGGACTGAGCCATGTAGTTAATCTATTGTTTCTGCTAATATCAGTGGATACTGATCATGTACATGATTTAGAAATCTTCCTTTTAATTAAGCACCCAGCGATGAAACAGTTCTATGATGAAGTATGAATGCTGCTCTGACTTTTTTTCCCTTTCTACTAAAGGCATAGTAATAACCCAGTGCTTTTCCTGTTGTACAGTGATTTACACTTTCTACTAAAACTTGGTCAGAAGATCCTGGAAATAGTAAAAACACACTTTTTCTTCCAAATACCCTCTGTTTTTTCTCTCTGTGTACAGGTAACATTGCAAGTAATGCTGTGTCTCACAGCTCAGCAACTGCTAAATGCTTGGCTTTTCGTCAATGTGAACATTTAGCACCTTTGCTAGGGGTGTTTGAATTGATTAACCTGGAGATTTTCAGGATCACATTTGCCAACAACCTGCTTATTAATGAAGTTTGAAACTTACTACCCCTGAAAAATATTTTCAGGAATCTGGAATTTATTCCTTCGGTTTTGCAATTATGTTTGCAGGGATACATCAGAGAAATTGCTGGTATTGCACACTTAGAAAAAGGACAAAAATTTTCCGCTTCATGACCCTTGGCAAGAAGGGGCTTGTGCTGTTGTGTTTTATGTTGTTGTGTGAGAAGGATCATAAACACTTGAAACTTCCTGCTTTGTAGGACATCTAAAATCACTTTACTTGAAAATTATGTTTATCATTCTCTTCAGTAGGGAATTCAGTAGATCAAGACAAATGTGGTGTTTCTCTGCTTAATGCAGTTAGTAATTTGACAAGATAGGTATAATTTCCCATACATTTCAGTTCCTCACAGTAATAGTGTCCCAGAGTAATTTGGCAAACAAACAAAAGAGCTAATTAAACATCGCTGAATTTTCTAAGGCAAAGTGTCTGCAAGGTCATACCAAGGGCTCAGCTGAAGTTTATTAAAGACTATCACTCTGTTTCTGCAGGAGGGATCCCTCCAGCTACTGTAGTGTGTGGTAGCCTGGCATACCACCTTCCTCACCAAGCTGGTGTACACAGCGGAATTACAGAACAAATTTTCAGAAGAATGTCTAAGAAAGAGCTTCATATGTTAAAGATTTTTTTTCTTTTTATGTTTTGTTATGTTTGGAACAAATAAGCACAATAAGGCCTTGCCTCCGTACATTTGGAAAATGAATCTAGGAGTAGATCATTATGTAAAAAGGGACAGGTTATTACCGTGCCTTTCACTGTAAATCCTCGTGGCAAAGTCACACCTCTGCTCATCTGTTTACCTCATGCAGTAAGAACCAATCTGTGAGTTCAAATGCATATCATCTAAATAACTGTGAAGGTCTTTGACAGCGAAGAGGTGTGCCATTTTTGCTCTTAACTTGCAATTAAAGAATGTAGTAATATAAATATTTATAATATGCCTGTAAGCTTGGAGCATTGAAACCTGTGCACAGAATCTGTACATATAGGACCATGTATTGGACCATATAGGGACTAAGGCCTTTACTTCTACTCTCCTGACCATCATGTAGACAGTACAGGAACATTATTCATGCAACATTATCCTTGTAATGCTGCCAAATACTGTAAAAAAAAAAAACAAAACCCCCCAAAAAAACGGATTATTTTCTGTGGAAGGGTGAAGTGTTCTTGAAAACGTATCTATGGTACTGAGCACAGAATACCTTTCTGAGTCTTTCCTGACATAGTTCTGCAATTTTAAACTAACATTCGTGTTCGTATGCTGACACAAATATTTGCCTCTTTCCCTATCATGCATAACTATATAGAGTTAGCAATAACAGAAATATTGAGAGAGAGTACCTTTACATCTTTTGAAGTAGCAGAGCTGGACAGACACTGTGAAGACTCAGGGTCTCTAAGAAGTAGAAATATTTTTGAAGTCAAACTGAGCACTTTGTTCCCAAATAAGCACTAATAGGTTATGTACTTGGATGCTGAGATTAAAAAAGAGGCATATAAATTCCTAGTTGTTCTCCTACATGTACAAACTGGCGCGGAGCTTTCCAACCCTGGAGTTCTCCCAGAGTTATTAATTCTATAGTTTTTACTAAGAATGGGAATCTGGATTGAACACTACATGAACTGACCATTTTTTCTAATCTGTACTAGCAGTCAACATAAAACTTCCATGTTAAATGTTATTTAGTGTTCTCCAAACTCACATAAGCAGTAATTCAAATATAGTTTATTCCTATTAAATTAACACACTCCTTTTCTTATTCCTTGTAAAGTTTTCTTAGGTGTCTAAATTTATACTCTCAGGTGCCTTATACTCGGTTAAAAGAAAAATGCTCTTTCAGAAGCTATTTATGTAAACAACACCTAATTCTTCTCCAGAAACATAGCACTATCATACGACATAACATTGTGCATGGAAAGCCTGCACTGAATTATCACGAATCGACATGTTTTCCCTGTAGAACAGCAGAAGAAACAAGCTGCAAAAGCAAAGTGTCTGACACATAGCTTAAATCACTGATCTGTACCAACTATCCATCTTGTAGTTATAAATCCAAAGTCGTTGCTCAGTGAATGACCTTAATATTGGTTTTGAGAGCAAATTGATGAATGATGTAAGGAGTGCTCATGAAATCAAAGAAGGTTAGTATCAATCTAGATGTTATAGTTTTGTAATTTCTAAGGTACCTAACACATTGTGTGACAGCACTCGCTAGGGACCGGTTATAGTTGCTTGCAAGCTATTCTTTTTGTGTCTTCTCTTCAACAGTAACAATAGATTGCATTTGTCATAAATATGCATAATGCAAGTATCTCTTGCTGGTTTTGATCCTGCAAGATCTAAAAGTATCGTGTTCTTTTTGAATTCATGGAATTCAAAGATTATTTTTTCTTACGTTACCATAGTAACTGGGTTCCTATTTTCATTTTACATTAATAAAAGGCTAAATAGTATGAGCAGTAGCAAGTGTGTCCTATTAAGCTTTGATGCTATATAACAAGAGGTGGTGTGTTTATGTAAAAATATGAGGCTTGGAATTAATCGTTTGTTTTAAGTTTTGAATAACCACGGGTTTTATTCCTGGTCATCTGGCTATATGAATGGAGTTGCAGACAAAATCTGTTAAGAACAGTAACTCTACAATAGTTTAAAAGCAAGAAAACAGAAAAATTGCCTGTGGTCTATAAGATTACTACACATATAGACCTCAATGTTCAGACTTTGATGGGTGTTTGATATTCTCCTGTAACTACCTCAAAAGTCTGTATACCTGTATATTGCAAACTTTTATGGTGCTTACAGAAAGGTAGAAAGGACAGCGGAAATATTAAAAGCAGCATCTCAATTCCTCCAGGGTGAAGGAGTAAAAGAGGCAATAACTATTGATTATTCCATTAGCCAGGGAATTGCTTTAACCACTTGCAAGATCTCAGGTCCTCCAGGCTGAGGGAATTATAACAGATGCCGGAGGGAAAGGGGAGTCAGTAAGGTTTTATCAAGAGCAGTAAAGTTCTGGTGGGGATGGAAACTTCTATACCAGGGGTAAGAGTCACCCTGAACACGTGCAACTAGTGATCATGGATTGCACTTTTCTCCATTTTTGAAGGAAGCAAGTAGTTGACATCTTCTCATAGGAGTACAGCTCTCGGTACATGGCACAATACAGAGCTCTTGGAGCAGACTCTGTAAGGTTTACAAGAAAAGAGGGTGGAAGCTTCTATGTTACCATCTGAGTGTTAGTATTCGGAGATAGATGTAGCAGGTATAGAATGATAGAATCGTTTTGGTTGGAAGAGACGTTCAAGATCAACCATTAATCCAGCACTGCCAAGTCACCACTAAACCATGTCTTTCAGCACCACATCTATACATCTTTTAAATACCTCCAGGGATGGAGTATAGGTAGAATTGACAAGAATTTTTCTAGAAAATCTCCTTTTCATTAAAAATGTTTGTTTGTGTAATTTGCCCATTTCAATTAAACTTGCAGGAGAAAGGGTTCCTCATGTCCATGCTGGAATATCTAGTGAAACCAAGGGGTGCAAGGGAAATGGAGAAAGGAAAGCATACTCTAGAATTGCCAGTAGCTATTTAGTCACCTAGGAAAATCAGTGGGAAACTGAGATTCAGGGAGACTGAATTAAGCAGCTGCTGTTTACGGTAGCACACTGGCAATTCTATAGTGGAGTTCTGGGTGGCTTTGTTTTGCCACAAAAGTCCATTAGTTCCATACTGAAGCAAAATAGGGACTGTTTGAAACCTCGTAGTGTCACAGAACAAGATAATGATTGCATCTGCAGCTCCAAATAGAAGGCCTCTCATGGCTACCTTATACATGGGGATAGATAATGAGCAATTCAACTGGAGAACAGACAGGTTAGAGTTAAGCTATGTGTGAAGGGCACAATATTAGTCTATAATTGGACCGTACATTTCATTTCAAATAGTGGAAGCAGAGTAGACAGAATATTCTATTCATAGTGCATGGCATATACAAACATTTATCATATATGTACCGTATCTGAAAGAATGTGAAGAAGTCACAGAAAGATCAGGTCTTTAGTTTCCAGCTTAAGAGAGGGATTCAAAATCTGAAATTTGGTCAAACTTTCCACCCAAGTCAGGGCTTACCTCCATGTTTTTTGTAAGTTGTAGTTTTTGTGTGATTGATAAACTTCTAGTAATCCTAGTTTGGCTACAGAAAAAAATACTGAAGAAACAGTTAAGATAGAGGTACTTATCTAGTATGCCAGCTTCTTCCCTGAGCCATATCTTGGAATAACATGGCATTGATTTGCCAAAGCAGTTTATGAAGAAGATACAGTTCCTGTCAATAGACTGTGGGAATTAAAAATTCCTCAGGAGAGACCATGAAGCTCAAACATCTGATGCCTCTGCTGTTAGAATGGTTCCCAGGAGCTTGGGGTGTTGCCAGAATCCCTGTGCTTCTGCACAGTTCTCACAAAGAGCTGGAGATATTTGATTATGCTGCTGTATCCCCAGGGGCCAGATATGCTGTGGGGATTAAATTCAACACATTTATAGACAGTCCAAGTGTCTGAGTGCTTTAACAATACCATCCCTGAAACACAATAGTAATAATCCTAATGAACTCATTTCTGCAAATAAAAAATTCCCTGAAATAGCCAAATAAGATGAGTTTTAGTTTTAAATGTTGAGATGAAAAGGGAATTGGAATCAGACAAATAAGGGAAAGTGTTCTACAGATTTATCAAAACATATTCCTGTTGTTTGCTACTGACATGTTAGCTTCTGAGGCTCATTCAGTCTTCACCATAGACATTCAGGCTGCCTGTGGTGAGAGACTGTTGTCTATGACAAGCAGTCCATATAACCTAAGACACCATTATATCTCTGTGTCTCCATTGACAGCAAGTGCTTTGGCATAGGGGAGCACTGGCCAGTAGGAATCACCAAGAGCATGAATGTCCTGTCATTGTCACTGAGAGAAACATGCACTTCTAATGTGCTTTTTATTGCAAAGAAGTCTTATAGATTATAGAGTTGGATTTGGGGCAGTGCAAAGCATGATTTTTGCATTTGGGGAAATGCAAGAGATATTTTGTCCTTTGCATATCTGCTCTCTTCATGTGGATGTCTGAGGCATCTCGGAGAGACCTATGTGTGTCCAGCTGAATTGAGCTCTTAGAAAGTAGGCAGCTGAATAGCTTTCTGATCTCATTGATGAGATCTCTATTGACTGTAATAGTTTATATACATGGCAGAAATGTAGGCAATTACCCTTAGTTTTCTTTATGTTATGATGAGTCTTACACAAAATGAATCAAGAGATTTAACTGCAGATATCTGCATAATAGACATCAAAAAGAATATGAAACAGATTTCATGTGAGCTTGCCTGAAAAAATTTCTGAATCACTGCTGCATAATATGAGAGTCATGATACAGTGTTGAAGGTGGTGGATTAATAACTGATGAAGAGACACCATCTTTTGCACAATATCATGATGTTAAACTTTTGTCCAGGAAGTGGAAGATCTGGTTTCTAGTCACATCCCAGTCTCAACAGTCTTGAAACCAAACCCTGTCAGTGAGATGTGATAAACATGTTTCAAACACTTTGAAACTGAGGAGGACTTAAAACTTTCCCATTTCCAAATGGAATGTAGAGACTTATTTAGTGTTTTCTGTCAAAAGTAAGGATAGCCTGACCACAGTAACATGGAGCATTAGGAAATTAGGTCAAATTCTGAGGCTTCCCTGATAACAAACATCTCAAGTTCTGCTAGCTATTCCAAGTCACTTCTCAGCATGTATGAAATATTATCTGTCACCATTTATGAAGTTCTGTCATCCAGAGATGGCGGTAGAGGCAATAACTAAACATAAGCACCTTTGCAGTTTGACAGCATGGTTAGCAGGTGATCTGAATCACTCAGTCCATAAGCCTAACCATTTATCAAGTCCACTTAGAATCACAGAATTGTAGCAGTTGGAAGGGTCCTCTGGAGATCATCTAGTCCAACCCCCCTGCTAAAGCAGGTTTACCTAGAGCACGTTGCACAGGATTGCATCCACATGGATTTTGAAAGTCTCCTGAGGAGACTCCACAGTCTCTCTGTGCAGCTGGTTCCAGGGCTCCATCACTCTCACAGTGAAGAAGTTTCTCCTTATGGGTGTATTCTCCTTATGCTCTAGTGGGGTGATGAGTTGTTGATGGTTGGATGTGGTGAGGTCTTTTCCAACCATGACAATTCTGTGGTTCTGTGAACTTCCTGTTTTCCAGTTTGTGCCTGTTGCCCCTTGTCCTATCCTGGGCACCAATGGAAAGAGACAGGCCTCTTGCTCTTGACACCTAGCCTTCAGATACTTATAAACATTGTTAAGTTCCCCTCTCAGTCCTCTCTTCTCCAGACTAAGCAGCCCCAGGTCTCTCAGCCTTTCTTCATAAGAGAGATGTTCCAGTCCCTTAATGCTCTTTGTAGTCCTCTGCTGGACTCTCTCCATTACTTCGGTGTCTCTCTCAAACTGGGGAGCCCAGAACTGGATACAATACTCCAAACATGGCCTTCCTAGGGCGAAGTAGAGAGGGAGGAGAACCTTCCTCAACCTGCTGGTGACAGTTTTCTTAATGCACCCCAGGAAACCATTGGCCTTCTTGCCCACAAGGGCACATTGCTGGCTTATGGTTAACCCGTTGTCCATCAGGACTCGCAAGTCCTTCTCCACAGAGATGCTATTCAGCAGGTCAGTCCCATCCCTAACTTTTACTGGTGCATGGGGTTATGCCTCCCCAGCTGCAAGACTCAATAATTACCTGTGCTGAACTTCATTAGGTTTCTCTCTGACCAACTCTTCAGCCTGTCCAGGTCTCGCTGAACAGCAGCACAGCCTCCTGGTGTGTCATCCACTCCTCCAAGTTTTGTATCATCAGTATACTCCCTGAGGATACCCTCTGTACCTTCATCCAGGTCACTGATAAATATGTTGAACAAGACTGAACCCAGCACTGACCCCTGGGGAGCACCACTAGCTACAGGCCTCTAACTGGACTCTATGTCACTGACCACAACCCTCATCTAACCCACACTTCCACTTTCAGTGCTATTTCCATCACTGAAACAAGCAATGTGAATGTAACCCTTACAGATTTACTTACAGATTTATTACTTTCTGTACTAAATAGATATTTAAAATATCATGAAGCAGATTAATTGTAGACAAGACTGTTTGAAGTCATAGAAAATACACATCAAAGATTTGTGTTACCTCCAAATGCCTGGTGTCACTGAAGGTCTTTCTGGTAACAAAAAAATAATATCAGTATGGTACATTTTCATTAGTGAGAATAAATAGTATGAATCCAAAGAACATCTGATATGATCTTAAACATGCATCTTGTATATCCCTGTCAACCTCAGTAAGTGTAGCTATATGGTTTTGAAAGGCGTCCTCTCAAGGAGGCTGTGCTATATAATGCGCTGTATGAATTCTTTACTTTGTAAATTTTCAGAAAGTTCATTCTACATTCAGGTCATGTACTTAACAGTGTGTCTTTCGTCTTATTAATAGGCACCACAAGGCCACATAAGGAGGGGGAAGTCCCTGGAGTGGACTATATTTTCATCACTGTTGAAGATTTTATGGAATTGGAGAAAAGTGGTGCTCTCTTAGAAAGTGGAACATATGAAGGTAAGAACACTTTTACTGCTAAATTTGTCCCATGTTTCCATTATACGTTTTTCTAATTTGATGGAATTGAACTGGGACATCCCATTACAACTGTGCCATTGCTACTGTTACCAGAAATTTGTTAAGAGCCATAGGTTAATTATAAAAATATTGTTATATGTAAAAACTAAATGTAGTAAATGTAGTCTTATAGGAAAGAAACACTAGTTCTTTATGCCAAATATTTGAGATTTCCATGGAATTTCAGCAAACAGCTGCTTTTCTAATACAGGACAAACTCTACTAGAGAAATTGGTTGTATGGCTGACAATTTTCCATTGCTCGTGTGATCCTTCAAATACCAATCTATATCAGAGTTGAAACCTCACTATTTAAGTAAAATAGGAAGGATTTGCAATGTCATGTCTTATGGCCTTCGTAAAGTTATTGAAAAGAACTCATTAATTTTGTAATATACCAGAAGGATAGGAACTGTCCTAATGACTGTATTAGAAAATGTCTGTATATGGGGCAAAGAGCCAGCAGCTTATTGCAGAACAGTGCTTCCCAGGAGAAGTGATCTTTCATTTGATTTTAAACCTTTTCCAAAACACAGCTATCCTGAAACTGCTATAAATGGAAGGGCAGTTAACATATCAGGGCATTTTAATAAAACCAGAATAATGCTATACTATTTTAAACCGGATGCTTCTTAGAAATACACTAGTATTTAAGATAACTTGGCAATGGACAGATCTTTTTACTGAAATCTTCAAAATGGCACACCTTTTGTATGAAAAATATGACCCATACATGTAAGAATACCTGGATGACTAGAACCTTTTACAGGAAGCAGTCCCACCTTGTAGCAAAAGAAGCAATGAAGACCTTTTTGTCTTGACTTTGTCCCTGTCAAGAAAAGCATCTGAAGATAAATAAGAAGCTATTCACCCCAAAGAAAATCATTAGCTGTGTTAAAAATAGCAGGAAAGAAGGCAATCCTTTCACCTAATCAGCACAAAGTACCCATTGGAAAGTAAATAAATTTTCATTAAGAGTTATATCAATACAGAACTTTTAACAAAGATTTCCATTAACGAAGGTCAAATAAAGGAAAATATATCTTCTTTGCTTTTTCTGCTTCTTTCCCCACTGTCGGACACCTAATGATGAAAGTTTTCTAAACATTAATATGACACCACGATTTTACATTTGTCAGCAATTCATTAAATAACAAGCCTTTCTTGAAGTATCTTTTTGTTACCTTAGGTGACTGAAACTAACATTAAAGGAGTTTAAGCATAGCACAGTCTGTCATTATTTGACCATGTAATTTCATTAGTTTGTAGCAAGTTTGTAGAGATTGAACTGCTAGGTTAAATTAATTCAGTGCTCTTCTGTCCCTCGAGGGATACTGAGAGGTGTCTTTTAATACCAGCTACCAGAGCTGAGTGGATAGCAAGGTGAAATATTACTTGGGGAAGTCTGCATAACTCCTAAGACTGACTGAGGACCAAGCAGAAGAGAAGTCTGAAGTCATGACTATGTAATGTCTGTCACGTCATTTAATGATCACAGATGATAAGTTCACTGAAGCCAATAAGTCAGAAACTAAACACAACACAAAATAAACTCAACAGACTAATTTCTGCATAAATTCTGTCTTTGCATTCCAATCACACGATGGACATTCTGACAAATAATAGATAGTGTATTATCTATGTATTTTGGCAAACAGGTAATACATTAGAAAATATACCTAACTTAAAGATGCTGTTTCGCCTGTTCCCATACAAAGACCTTTGGACATGGCCTTAACCAAGTTTCACCCCCTGGTTCCTGATGAATTCCTCATGACTATAGTACCTTCCTCGGGGAAGGGATTTTGCTAATAATTCCACCACAAGGTTTCCTGAGCACATTCAGTCTGCAGTGATTAAGTTTACTGGTGACAGTTATACCAACCAGAGCAAAGAAATTTTCAGTTACCCCCACTAAGAGGTGATAGTTTGAATCCTTCCATAGCAATTTATGTGAGTATCCATGGTCTTGGAGATGAATTTTCTCTCCTTATCAAAACTGGTTATCAGGCCTCTGAAACAAATCAGCCTTCTTTTTAATGATTCTCTATGTTGATAGATTGGTTTGCAGATTTCATTATTATTTTTTTCTTTTTTGACTTGAAAAAAACTTCTGTATTTAGTTAAGCTTCTGTAGTTTAACTGAGTTAGTTTATGCTGATTGTCTAATGACAGTCACTGTGTACCAATATCTCTACCAGAAAAATGTTTAAAAAAGGGATTTCTTATTTGATTGAGATAAATCAGCAATGTTTGTGTGTTGTTTTTCACCACTACTTGACTAGAAGGGATGATTCAGTCAATTTACCTTCTACTGTATGAATTCCAAAGAGAATCAGAAACATCTAGGTAAACTGAAGGAGAAGGAGGCCAGGTGGAGACTTGGTGCTGAGCCTTCTTATTGTTCATGATAGTATTCAGTATTGTTGGGAGGGGGGAAATTTTCTCATAGAAATGAGAAAAACGGTGAAAACAATCAGAATCTTTTCTTTCTGGTGCAAACAAATAATAGCTGTGATTCCAAACTGGACAAGATGTAATCTAAAAGTGAAAACAGTATGCATTCTCAGAATGATATAGTTCTATAGTTGTTAGAGTTTGGGGTTTTTTTTGTTTTTTTGTGGTTGGTTGGGGTTTTTTTGGGTTTGTTTGTTTGTTTGTTATTAAGCTTACTTTTTTTTTTTTTATTTTAAAAGACATTTTTAAGTTATAAAAGCTTCAGAATTAAAAATAGGTTCCTCTGTGATGTTCTTACTATTTAGGGTTTGAATATACCTTTCTTTGTCTACCGCTTTTGTGACAACTGTGAATGACTGTAGTATTGCAAACTGCTGTAGAAAAGAAACAGTATGTCCATGTTAAAGACTCTACAAATCTCTTTTTTTTTATGCCTTTTTGAGCAACTGCTGGAAAAAGCAAGCCATCTTTATAGATATGAATTATTTTACAGTATTTGTACATAACAGCACATACACAGTTGCTACACATTTTGCAGCTTACCTATGGCAAAGTTCCATGGCAATCTAGGTGACACTATTCAATGCAGAATGAGAGAAAGAAGAATACAAGGCTCACTTCCACTCTCAGATTAGCAGTCCATGTCACATTAACCCCAGTGAGATTGTTAGTGAACTTTCAGTGAATTCCACCAACACATTTCTATTTGGGGCAGAGAGTGTTTCCCTGAAACACACCAAATTCATTTATTTGGAGGTCTTTGTATAACAGCACAGCCAAATGCTAGAGGTCTCACTTTAGCAGAATTTCAGTTTACTGTACTGATTAAAGGAATTCTGATTTGGTCCAGAATGATAACTTTATTGGAGATAAAACTTGTTTCCAACCAAAATATTGGGGTAAGGTAAAATAAGTGTAGTTCTGCAGCAGAGGAAAAAGTGTTCCTGTGCAGAGGGAAAGCCACCCGCTTCAGTTATGCAGAATCATGTAGCACAGGAGGACATGCCCCAGCAAAATAATCCACATTCCTTTTTCCGGTTTCTGGAATGAAGTTCATAGATGGTCTTTGAATTGACACAATGTGTGCAAATCCATAAAATGCAGAATAACAAATCTGTGATGAATAAACAAATTGCATGTATGTGTGTGTGCTGTCTTTTACAACTTCTCTAACAGGATGGTTGGCTCAGTATGCTGTCATGTCTCTGATATGTCAGAACTTGTATGGAGACTTCATGGATCACTGACTTTGAAAGCTGTTCCCATCTCCTTATTAGATCAGCAGAATTTCTTAGCCAGTGCAGCATACCTGTAGACTGAAAATGTACTTGAAACAGATATTGGCTAAGAATGCCAATGCTCATGAACAAAAGTGTAACAGCTTCAATATTATTTCCAAACCCACATGTGTTAATGCACATGATTGAAGGTTATGTTAAGACATAATTATGAAGTATTAATAATATAGGAGTGGAAGAGTAATGCATACTATGTGTAGAATTGCCTTTTAAAAGTAACATATGCAGTAGCAGTACCAGAAATAACAAGAATTGTTCTGTGTTGGTAATCCGTAAGGACATAATGCATTTCAAATAGACAAAAATGAGGGATTTTAGCAGTGTGGAGCTCTGTAAGAAATGCAGACACAGAAAGCCTTATTCATAACTGTTTAAGGTGTGGCAAAATTATAAAAATAAGTGACTCCAACCAGTACACTTAAGCATAATGCACGAAGTAGAACTCTTTTTCTACCTATCAAATTTTTGTTTGCCTCAGAAGAGCTCCAGAACAGTTTTTTTATAAAAGACATCTTATTTACTATTACTACAAGAATAGTCCTTAAATTAGTCCTTGAAAAGCAATCATTTTAGTTATTGTGCCATTAATTTTGGCCAAAACCCTACTTTTTATCATTTGTTTGATTGATTGGAATTATCTAAAATTTATTCACTGGTTAAAATCCAAAGCTCTCTGAAGCTATTTAACAAGTTATGGGATCATGGACTTCCTTGACCCCACTGAAGTCTGTGGTGAAATTCCAGCCGACTTAAATGGAGCCAGAATTTCACCCATTTTTTATTGATGGATTATTATATGGCAGAAGGCTGAATGTTAGCTGGAATTTCCTTAATATTCCAGAACTTTATATTTATTAAGTCTTTAAAAAAAGGATTGAATATATTCCGTTGCTGAACCCTCGGTATTCTATATTATTTGTGTATTTCAGGACACAAAACTTACAGTTGTTTTAGCAAAGTTTTAAAGGGTCAAGTTGCATGTGTTCTGTTGAGTCACCATTACAAAGTTCTCCCATGGGAAAATGAATGTGGGTTGAAGCTGAGGTCTTGCCTATCGAAAGTGGGTTGAAGCTGAGGTCTTCCCACACACTGTCATCTAAACAACACTGGGAGGTGCTGTGTTTGCATCACCTGGAGAGTCCTCGTACCCAGAAAGACATTACATTTCCCATGGGCTTTCATTCCATCTCTCAAACCACATTTACCCTAAAACCTTCTAAATGATCTAAACCCTTCTGTTCAGCTAATGCATTTTCAATTAACATTTAATTTTACTATCTTTAAATTTAAAATACGAGTTAAAGACTGCTTCTTGTGGGTAATGGACTTTTTAATTACTGCATTGTGGTGACAATGGTTTTATAAAAAAGATGGTGCTTGATTCCAATAGTTTTGATTCCATTTTTCTATATAAAAATTGTAAGGAATTTAAAATTCTACCCACTTACTGTATACAGCATTCCCTAATGAGCAGGACATCCTTAGCGCTCTATGCAGAGGGATACAAAGGTAATGAATCAAAATAAAGATAGCAAAATACTACTCTCCTAAGAACCTGAACACAGTAGTTAATGAAATATTCTACTTTAAAATGGAAAACAAAGGAATCATGAGGGTAGATGTATATAGATAAAAATAGTAGTCTTTCAAAAGCAACAGCAGAAAGTGTTTTCAAGGCATAAATGAATGAAATGAGATACTTCATAGCCAAGATCACATTCCTGTTGAAAGTGCCTCTCAAAGTGGTAGATCCCATATCAATATGATGTCTGCTTCTCACCACCGTACTCAGAGAACGTATAAATGTGGCTATAGCTGCATTTAGATCAAAAAATAGGAGAAAAAATCTTAAATACAGTCAGTGACTTCATGATCTGATTGAGTCCTTGTACCTGTTCTATATTAGTAAGATTTTATGGGCTTTGTTGTTTCCTCCCTTACCCTTAGGGCAGAGAATGGAGCTGAATTTCATCATTAAATATGAAATGCAAAGAATGTAAATGCCTAGAAGCTCAGAAATGTAATGCCAGTGGATATATCAACATGTATGAGGAACACTGTCTACATTTGTTAATGCATAATAAGGCATAAATCATCACATTTCTTTTGTTTTAAAGTTTATTTAAGTATTTTATTATTTTCTCAGGTAAGTAATAAGGAAGGAACTGAAACTGAATAAGCATTATTTCCTTTTTGAATGAAAAATAGCTGGTTTTTAAATTTACGCTATTGCAATACAAAGGGTGACTTTCATAACTTCTGCAGTGGCTTTTTAAACTTCCTGAAATGTACAATTAGTGTGACAGAATCACGTAATCACTATGGTTGGAAAAGACCTTTAAGATCACCAAGTCCAGCCATTATCTAACTTTAGATAATCTAGTCTATCTAACTCTAACAGTGCCACTACTATACCACATCCCTGAGCACCATATCTCGATGGCTTTTAAATGCATCCAGGGATGGTGATTCAACCACTTCCCTTGGCAGCCTGTTCCAGTCTTTGATAACCCTTTCAGTATAGAAAATATGTATTCCTCCTCTCTGTTCTGAACTGGAGGCTGTATAAATGCTCATTAATAATTGGTATCCCTGGTGTGTGGTTGCTTCTATCTCTGGGTATCAGGCCTCTGTCTTAGCTAGCATCTAGAGATGCAGTCATTGGTGACATCAAAACATTAATTGGTTTACGAGTGAAGCTGCTTGCCTCCTGCTGCCAAGGCTGTCAGGTAAAGGTAGTAGTCCATAGTCCTGCTGTGGTCCTCTCACTCCTGAAGATGGGGCTTTTCTCCCATTCGTGCAGCAAGATTTATGATTAGATGGTTGTCTCCCCAATGTGGGTCCTGCATCAGACCATTTTCCTCCATAGCAGACTGATGACACTTCAGCGAAGTGGGGAAAGCTTACAGATACCCAAGGCTGCAGGCCGTATCAATAGGCAAATACTACTCTTTCAGTAATATGTTCAGTTTTGGCCTACTGCAGGGACACAAGCAATAAGAAAAGAAGACATCTGGATGTTCATCACAATGCAGCAGGAGAAAGTGGCACCTGGGCCATGTGTGTCAGTATAGGTCAAACCCTCTCCCACAGTCATCCAGGAAATAGAAGCTTATGGGACTATAGATTTATGTGTGACATTAGAAGAGTGAGATCATTCTGACTTTAAAAAAGACAGCATCCTGATGCAAACATTTGATGTCTTATCAATCCTGAGCACTTCCAGAGAAATCGAAGAGATCACTGACTTCCAAGCGGCTTCTAACAGGGTTCAGCTGAAAGAAAACCAACAACTGTCTCTGTCTCCAGGAATATCTTCCTGCTCACATCCTCCACTCAGTGGATGGTTGTACCAAGGATGGTCACAGATAGACTCAGTCTCTGTGTGTGTTGAATACGCTTTAATTGGGATGCACTTGACTGAGCTGTCATGCAGTAAGCTGCTAGACTGAACTCCCTGCCTTGCTTGTCAGACAGCTCTTCTACCTAAGTAGAAGGTGCTAGGTGACCAGGGCAGTGTTTCTGACCATCTTAGGGTGCTAGCTCGTGCTCTCTCTGAGTCAATGTGCAGTGCTTCTTTCAACCAGCTTGTGTCAGGCACAAGGTCAGAGACTAGCCACTGTCAGCTCAGCACAAGACCTGACCTGTTCTTTACAATTCTGTTCAGTCACTACCAGAAAGGTATTAACAAACTGAAGTGTCCAAAGATAATGCAGATTACCAGGAGGGAAGAAATTTAGAGAATTCATCAGATAGAGCTTTGTTGAGTAATGATTGAGAAGCTCAGAGAATTTAAAATGTGTGAACCCAATGGATGAATAAAGGTAATTCAAAGTTGGGCAAATAAGTAACCAGGGCTAGTGTAATCAATCTGGAAAAGAAGAACATTTGGATTTAATATTGGGAACATATTTTCTCATACTAATGTGATTTAAATGTTAGACTAACCTCCCTAGGTGGAGACCCAAGTTTCATCCCTTAGGAAGTTTAAAAGTAGTTATTAGTAGAAAAAATTGTGCACTAGTAGAGGGATTAATTAAAGGCTGTAGTGTAGTATTGTCTACTTAAGTATAGTATTTATTAATGCTGTCTATGTGACACATTAGGTTTTGTCCTGTGGTTTTTTATAAAACAGATCACAACCAGTTAATGTGCTCATTTCGGATACGTTTCTAACTGAACTTTGGCTTCAGTATGTATTGTGCTGTTTCAGTTTAAAAGCAGACTGTATTAGAAAAACACCATCAAACTCTATACAGCCTGAGCTACCAGACTATCACACTGATAACGCACATTTATCTGTAGTTCTTACAAAAGATGTTAAAGAATGTAACATCTCAAATTACAAATCATAATGCCATTACTCTGGAGAAATGTTTAGCTACATTGCTCAGTTACAAAGATCTCTATTTTTGAATACATTACTAGAAAGACACAATGTTTGTAATATCATATGCGGTTTACATACAATTATCATATTATTATGTCTTTATGAAGTTCCTCTGGATTTTATGTCCTCTCAGATACTACATATTTGTTATTGTGATATTCCTCATTATTTGGCTTCAGATGAGAAATGATCAACTTCCTGTAGCAAATAGTATTCTGATAAATACCATAAACCTCAGTCCAAAAAGCATTTGGGAAATTCTTTCTAAGACACATGCAGAAAATCCCTTTTGCTGTAAATCTTTCCACTTCATCAACTTCAGAATTTTATTTGAAAAATATTGAGGCGGTTTTATTTTCTAAAGACAAGGTACACTGAAGTTTCCATAATACCTTCCTATTAACATCTTCTTATGAGTCAAAGGATTATTTCTTTTTTTTTCTGAGTATGTTCCCTAAATCCTTCTTGCCTTTTTTGAAGACAGTTTTATCAACTGCCTTCTCTAGTCTTTTCTCCCTTAATCACCAGGGCTTTTCAAACATGTTAGAGAATTGTCCCAAAATAACATCATCAGCTTCCAATCATCTTCAGATGCATCCCATCCAGTTCTATTAACCTGAATATGTCCAGCTGACCTGATTAGTACCGAATTTGGTCCTTCTGTACCATGAGTAGTATCCATCTGTGCTGCACTTTGCTACTAAGTAAAGACCTAAAAGGCCTGGGAATGAGTAGCAGACTTTGACAGTAAACGCTGAGGGAGTGAAGACATTGAGTCCTTCACTAAGTTATCCTTTTCCATGCTTTCCATCACTTGGTCACATACCACACTGGGCAGCAGGTCCATGTTCTCCCTGATCTTCCTTTTGTTGCTGCTGTGGCTGTAGAAACCTTTCCTGTTGTCCTTGATGTCCTTCATCAGTTTCAGTTATAGCTGTTCTTTGGCCTTCCTAATTCTGCTGTATGTATTCAGGAAACTTTTCTCTATTTGTCCTTGGTTTTCTGGCTGTGCTGCTGCCTTCCTGACCCTGACACCCTATAGTGAGTTGTTCCCTGGGAACACAAGTGACTCTTAGAGTTTTCCCTTGTTTGCAAAACATTCCATAAAACCAGGATAAGGCTTCTTTATAGTGGCAAGGATTGGATTGTAGTTTCTGTATTCCTGTTCTTTCAACAGAAATTGCTTTGCAGCAAGACATAAAAAATTCCTTTTTATGGCTGTGGAAGGAGTTGTGGTTTCTTGAAATCTCACTGATTACTCTGTTTCAACAGCAAGGTATTCTAGGACTTTGCAACCCTGGTCATGGCTGCTATGGTGGACTTGCAGACAGGTGAGCAGAATTGTGCATATCGCTGCCTGATGGCACAAAACAAGGGAAGGGACTGCTTCCCATCAAAATAACCTTAAAATAAGGAAGGACATTGAGAGAAGCAGGTTGTGCCAAGGGTGGAATAAC
Organism: Ceryle rudis; assembly: GCA_033439905.1. Taxonomy (NCBI): domain Eukaryota; kingdom Metazoa; phylum Chordata; class Aves; order Coraciiformes; family Cerylidae; genus Ceryle; species Ceryle rudis. The sequence continues at coordinate 58,561 of JAAGNO010016246.1, read as the reverse complement.
GCAGTAAAAGTGTGGAAAGAGGGCCTGGATTTGCATGGTTAATTGAAAAGAACGATTCAGCTACTGATACAGCTTTTTCTGTAACAGAGTTACATTACTTCCCTAGTGAGCTAATTAAAACAAGATAAAAGACAAACAAAACCCAAGCACTAAAAGAAGCGTTTGTGTTTCAAAGCAAGGCAGTTTCTGATTAAAAACAAAAGAAAACAAAAAAACCCTAAAGATATTAAAACCAAACAAACATAACCTTTCAAGTGTCGGGAAATCCCATATATTGGGTTTACACTGTTTTTCAAAAATAATTACTCTGTGTTTTGCCTTGCGTAAATGAAAGAATAAATAGATCTACAGGGTTTTTTTGGCCAGTGGAAGTCTCCCCTTGTATTTCCGGTAAAAGTAATGGAAATACAATCAGAATTCAAGGTCAAATATTCTGGCAGAGAATGAAATATAATAGCCCAGTTGATGACCTACATCTACGGTTATTTTATGTTGTGCATACACAAAAAAAATGCCAAGAATATAGCATAAACTTCAAAAGATCCTACTGATGCAGAAGAATCCTACATCAGTGTAAGGAAAATGCAGTATATTCAGTGCACCAGCACTGAAAGTGGTGCAGGAGAGTTGCCACAACATCTGCAAACTGAGTGACTTTTCAGGATTTAGATTTATCCTTCCAGACTCATTTTAGTGTAAGTCTAAGCTCCCTCAGTCATCACCAGGAAGGGATAGGATGCAACTTGGCTATGACCACAGCGTGTTGATATCTGACCTAGTTTAGAGCATCCTCAAGGCTGATGAAGATCAGAAGAATGCAAAGTCAAAAATCTTGCTTTGATCTTGGTTCACCTCCAGATTACTTTACATACCCTATCGTTGAATTCACGACTCCAGGACAAAAATCTACAATTAGAAAAAAATAATCTTTAAGTCCTTCTGAGTTGCCTAGTGATGGGCCTGATAAGAATAATTAACTTTCAAATTTGTGATAGGGAATTATATAGCCTTTTTGTCCACAGATAGATGCAGAGTCTTCCACAGACACTGAGGTGAGTTGCAGGGGAGTGATATAGTTTTCCTTCCTTTGTATTCTGCACATATGAATGTTCTTCCCTAATAAGAGTAGACATTATAGGAGCTTTAAATGAACGAAACAAATTGATCCTATTTCTTGACACTATTTGTATTTACATGGTGTCAGAGAGCCCCAGGCATATAGCAGGAACCATTGGCTAGGTTCTGCAGAAGTAGAGAAGCGGGAATTTGCAATTGCAGCATGAGATGAAGGACAGTAGGGAAAGCAGCTGAGTGACATCATAATGCAGATATAAATAGTTCTTTTTGAGGGCATGTCAGGAGCAACAAGGAGAAACAAAGAGATTTTGTAAGAGCTGGTACTAGCAAGAACAAGAAAGGTGAAAGTTGAGTTGAGTGACAAGTTATGCACGAAATTGGATTCAATATAGAAAATAAGTGAGGAAGGGAGTGATGAATGAAAGGATGCTGGTAAATTACCCAAAAGTGGCAGAATGAGTGTTTAAAAAGTAGGCAAATACAGTGATAATTGAATGGTTCTTAAAATTGGGAGTGCAGTGTCATCTCACTCTAAGGAGGTGGGAGGTCCCGTCACTGGGAAGGGAAGATCTGGGAGTGCTGTAGCTTACGAATGCCTTATTGCCAAGTTTAACAAGAAATATGTTATAGTAGTTTAACCACTTACAAATTGAGAAGCTGAATGATTTCACAACTTAAAGCTTCAGTAGAAGAGTTAATTCCCACCTAAAAAATGTTAAAGCACAGCTTATGATATGGAACAATATTACTGTCAGCATTTTTAACACAGTCTATTAATAAAGAGAATTGTATTCAGTCTGGTTCATAATATCCCCAAAAGGATTATTCTAAAGCAGGCTAGTTTACCTTTTTATATTACAGTAGGCTGCACACACTGCTTATTATCTCAGAATATCCTGTTAACAATTTCCTGTGATAAAGTTTTGAAAGATTTCTATACAGAGACAAAGGGGAAGGTGCAAGTATTTCATCCTCCCTTGCCCACTATGTGCAAGAGCTGCTACAGATGCCACCACAGAAGATACCGGTTGTGGAGCAGATCTGGCACCACCACTGTTTAGAGGAGCTCTTCACTCGCTACAGGTAGACAGAGAGTGTGCCCAGGGAAGCAGGATCCTTCTCACCAAGCTGACACCTGGGATATGTCAGACAGAAATTTGTTTTCTGAGTTAGAGCTAACCAAAAGCCGCTGGCTGTTGTAACTGTGTAATTGAGAGTCCTTTGAGAAAAATTCTGCCTAACCTCCCTGTGGAGATTTTGGTTGCAAGTAGTTGTGTTGGTAATCCCTAGCACACGTTTCATTGTCATATTTTTCCCAGTTGTATTTGTATACTAGTCTGCTGAGCATAAAAACTCTGCAGCTAAAAGAAATAGAAATAAAATCTCCTGCAGGCTACTGAAATTGTTATTAACTTTGGAAAACCTCTACTTCTCTGTATGAGACAAGATAAAAATCTCTTGATTGATGAAATTTCAAATTAAAACTCTGACTGATTCAACTATAAAAAATATGAAAGGAGACAGATGGCATGAAGATGTACATGATTATATGCTCAGTGGTGAAATTCAGCTCAAAAGAGAAAGGAAGCAAATCAAAGTTATGGGTATGAAGGAATTCCCCCTGTAACAGTACTTAACAAATTCCTTTTATAACCTCATCTGGCATTGCCTTTGCAGTATCAGCCCCCAGCCTTTGCTTCCTCATTGCAACCCTCATATTGATGGGTTACTGTCAATGTCAGGGTGAGTTCTTTTAGCTATTGGAAGAACCTAGAGATGAGGAGAGTATGCTTGGTTGATTAGGGTAAAGCATCCACTGGAGGGATGTGGCTGTTAGCTTTTCCTTTCTGAGATCACACGGCAGGGTAAGGTAGAAATCTCTAACAGGAACACATTCAACAAGAGGTGCTTTGTTTCATGAGGAAGCTAAACTGAGTACTTCTCAGTAACCCTCTTGCCTCACTCTTCAATGCAAGCTCAGAGAAGCAAGGAGAAGGACTTTTTAGGGGTTATGAGGTGAAAAGTTGGTGTTACCTTCTGCATTGAGGCTTGAATCAACTAGGTTGAATCAGCTTAGAGCAGAGCCTGCATCTGTGACCTTCTGGGCTTTAAGCAGTCTCTACCTAAATTCTGGATGCTTTTTTAATTTTTATCAGCTATAAGTAATTTACTGCATCATGAACTATATTTGACTTCTGATACTAATGATTTTGTCAGTAAAAGTCACACGGGGAAATAAGAAGGTCTCTCCAGGCATAAGATTAAAGGATGCTGTCTTAAGAAAATCATTCTGAGTTTTGAACATTTCATAGCTCCTTATCTTATGTATATAGAGTGTGTGTTTGGAGTATTTAGCTTAATGGCACATGACTGGTATAGAACCTAATTTTTATGTAGTGTCTTCTAATGGTGACAGCTAGTATGAACTCAAGAGACCCTTTTTTTGAAGTGCGGCAATCTGATTACATAAGCAAGATTCAGGAAGAAAAATGCATTACATGAACAGTAAATTTTCTGAGATAGTTTTTTCTCTTTAGAAATACATTGTTCTTGCAGAATGCTGTTAATGTATATAAAAACTGGGGTGAGGGTGGGGTTGAGTTCTGTTGTTTTAATTAGAGGTTGCAGTTTCTACTGTTTTCAGCACTACCATAACTTTTCAACTTGTCAGTATAACCTTTATTTGTAAAAAAGGGTTGGGCAAAATGTAGTGATATATTTTTATAGTGGTCTTCATGCAGCTGAACTGCAATTTACAGCATAATTACTTTCCTTTGCTGCTTTATCTCATTCTTTCCACTCCTTATTCTGTGCATGCTCAGTCATACACCAGTTAACGAGATAACATTTACTTTCAGAAGTGCCATTGCGCATAAGTCATCAAGGCAAAAGAAGGTAAACCATCTACTTCCAATGCTTTATTTGTAAGTTTGGGGTATTCTTTATTAGGAATGAAAAATTTTACCACAGGACCTCTACTTCATCAGCTGCAAAAGTTTGCATGATGTGTGTTATGAAGACACACAGCATTCAGATAAAATATAAATATTGAATACTCATCTTTCTCAATGAACTTTTTCATTCTGTACATTTTCACTGTGTGAATGAATCAGGAATTCACCAGGAAAAACAGCATGTGATTGAGAGGTTCTTCACACTATATAATGTCAGGTATTTAGCTTAATGCTCTTAATCACCTCTAGAGGCATTCAGTTCTCTCTATTCTCTATATTGAGAATTCCAGTTCTTAACTTTGGGTGCACTAAATTACTGGGCATGGTCTGAAGGAGTGAAGTAGATGAGGTGAACACTCTTGTACAGCTAAAGAACCTGTTTAAGATCCCAGAAGAGGCCCTTAGAAGAACAAGGACTGTACTCCAGGGCTGATGGTCAAACTGATGGATAGTGAAATGCATCAGTGTTTTAGTCTACCCGGTACAGATACAAAGACAAGCTACCATTGTCATTGGTAGTCTTGATGTGCATAAATTTAGTCAGCTCTAAAATTCCGTACAATTGCAAAAGAACCCTGACAAGTAGGGGTCATGTTCCCCGTTTATTCATATCAGTAAACCTGATAATACTCAGCGCCAACCGCTTTGACATTACAGAGGCTATCTGCTTTCTGACAGACTATCACCATCTGTCTACTCCTCTTGTCTGGCACAGACTATTAAACAGTCATCCTCAAGATCACAGACTCACAGAATTATTTAGGTTTGAAGGGGCCTCTTCAGATCATCTAGTGACTAGCTTTGTGAATGACAGGAGTTCAGTGAATGTTTTTCTACCTGGGCTTCAGTAAGACTTTTTACACTGTTTCCAACACCTGACAGAGTATGCATTAGATAAGTGAACAGTATGGTGGCTTGAAAACTGAGCAGCCATGTCCAGAGGGTTGTGATCAATTGTACCAAGTCAAGTTGGAGTTAAGTCACTAGTGGTGTATCCCAGGGATTGATGGTGGAGCCAGTGCAGTTCCTCAAACACCTCCATTAATGATCTAGACAATGAGACAGTTCACAGCAAGTTCACAGATGATACAAACCTGGGAGTGGCTGGTACACCAGATGGTTGTGCTGACATTCAGGCAGACCTCGACAGGCTGGAGAATGAGGCTGAGAGGAAATTCATGAAGTTCATCAAGAGAATGCAAAGTCTTGAACCTGAGGAAGAACAACCCAATGCATCAATACATTGTCCCCAGGCAGAGCTCCAGACATTCCAGCTGCAGTCTCACAGAAAGGTCAACATGCTCCCCTTGCCTTTCTAGCCTGTCTTTCCAAAAGAGCCTGTGTGTATACACAACCATTGCAGAAATCTGGTTGTGTGAATTATCCCATCATGTTTCCATTATCTCTGTGACTGTAACAGCCCATAGACTCTCAAATTACTTCTGATAGTTCACCATGCTGCATCCATCAGTCTCAAAGTATTTCAGAGAGGTACCCAGGCATGCTCATTCACCATACAGCCTCAAGAGTTTTCTTCACAAGATTGTTCCACAGACACTTTCTTCTTTATACACCTATGCTTAAAGTGGTTCCACTACAGCGTTGTTTTGTTGCTTGCTATGTCCCATCTGCTTCTATCTCCCCTGCCTCTTAGCTTGCCACAACTGAATCACTTGCTTGTTGAGGAATCTCTGTATTTCCTGTTAAATGTCTCAGTTTGGCCATCCTGTTGGCACACATTATATGCTTCTGGTTGCACACTGGCCACAAGAGCCTCCTCCCTCATTGTGCATCATTAGATTCTTACCAAGAAACAGATTCTGCTATTGTAAACTTCTCAAAATCTGTCTCACAATCATAGAATATCTTGTCGTTTCATATGGAAGTACTGCTCTAGAACATCACTCCTACATAGAAAATGATCTCTGATTCCTGGCCTTTGCTCTTTATAAGCCCACACTGTTCACTTTTATGTCAGTACTGGATTTCCTTTACATGATTCTTTGCTTTAGTAGGAAATTGAGAATGTAAACATAATTATGCTTGTGATTTTTGAGATAGCTTTGGGTATGAATTATATCCAATACAGTTTCCGTGCGGGGCTGGAAGATATTACACATGACCTGTAAGATTTGCCCTTTCCTGGAACAGCTTCTGGAGGCTACACAGGATAGCCTACAATGTCTGAAACAACATTAAAAGTGATGTTTAAGTACCAATTAATTTTTTATTTCACTCTTACATGATCCCTTAAAAATGTAACATCTTTATATTCTGCCTCATCCTTTTTCTACTAAGCTGAATGAACCATGTTGTTTTAGTCTCTGCCAATTTAAGAGTCCAAGTAAAACTCTAAAATTGAAGAGAGAACATATTCCTGTGTCTTTTCTTCAAAGTGTGTTTTAAAGCCCTGCATAGTTTTGAGGTCAAAGTAATGGAATTGAAGGAAAAACAAATGAGGTATTTAGTCAACTGAAATATGGGATGAAAAACTCAGGGGAGCCAATTTAGCATTTCTTGCTGCTGAGACATGAATGGTTTCTACCAGCACTGTCTTCCTTTCTGCTGCTACCATTTTTGCTTTGGCATTGCTCAAGGAGTGTCTGCAAAGGTAGATATTTCAAGCAGTAGGAGATAAAAATAAATTGTCTAACCATAATTATTCCAGGTAAAACTAAATCTTGTTCATGTATTTGTTTACCCCTGGCTGGCTCACCTTCTGTCAAGGAAAATTTGTCATTTCAATAGGGGACAAGTGGGAATACTTTAAAACAACTTCCTAAATAATAACGCAAACCAGAGAATAGTTCAGTTAATAATTAGTTTTACCTATCAGATGTCTGAATATTTATGATAATTTATGTATTTTTCATTTGTAATCAGTCACTTGAGGAAACGAATATATTAAGTGCTTCAAGAGAATGTTTTTTTTTTTATTTTATTTTATTTTATTAATATGAACTGACTAAAATTAAATGGAATGATAGAAGGGAGAGTTGGTTAGGACTTGTCAGGTCACTGAGGTTGTCTGTCTGCCAACAAAGCTATGTCGCCTGCGGTATGTGCAGGTGCTTTGTTTCAGTCTAATTTTAAATGACTCATACAGAGAAGCTCCTTGCACCACCTCCCTTGGGAGACAGCTCTATAATCTAACATGCTAACTGTGAGAAAATGCTTCCTGCTACTTGGCTGGAGATTTCCTTTTGTGCAGCATCAATCCACTTTTCCTATTTGTATCCGCTGAGGACATTTTAAATAATTTTTCTTCTTAATCTGGGTTTGACCCTCCTAAAAGAGGTAATGATCATATTCCTCCCTGATTTCTCCCACCTGGGATTCTGACTTGTAATTTCTTTGGTCTAACTGTTAGTAAACTATTCCTCAACACTTTCAAAGTACTCCTGGAATCATTGCCTATATTCTGATGTTATACTTTCGTGATATGCTTTTCCTTTTTCTTTTTTTTTTTTTCTTTTTTTTTTTCCCCCCCCGTACTTGTTTTTGGCACCGAGATGCTTCAAATTCTTGACTCAAGGTGTAAATCTGCAACATATCACTTCCCTGCAGCTCTTCCAGTGAATGCTCACTGTCTTTTTTTCCATCAGTTTCATTGTTTTAACACTCTCCTTACTAGTATGTGGAGGGGTGGCTGTATGTAACCTGGGACCTCATCACTAAGCATCACAGGAAGGAAGACAAGGAACCAATCTAAAAAAGCAGATGGAAGGACTAAAAAAAATTAATATTTGCAGATTAAATTACAGAAGGTAATGTGATCTTAAAATTAATTATCCTTTAGGAATGATGGGAAATTACAGAACGTTTAGTCTGGAAGAAACCAAAAACTTTGAGGTATTGCAAATGTATGTAGCATGACTGGAATTTAAGTGGATAATATAAGGTAGGAAAAAAAGTGAATCTGGAAATCTGGACTATTCTTATTACAGCAGCATTTTTTATTTTTTTTCTTTCAGAAAACAAATGCGCAGAAAGCTATCCCATCTGTGCTTTATTTCACATGATTATTTAGAAAAACCTCATGTTCTATGGCACAGAGGAAGATTAGGTTAATAGTGCTTGGGTTCCCTCAGCCTCTTCACCCAGGCCTGCTGCTCAGAGAAGTGAGATCTTACAGCAAGGCTGCTGGTCCTCCCCTCCAAAAAGGCTGGGAAAAGGACTCTCAGCCCACAGAGGCAGGCAGGAAGCTTCATGCTCCTCACTAGGTGCTCCTTGTACTTCCAGTGAGGCTTGGATACCATCTATCATTACTTATTAATAACTTCGCTTTATGCCAGCAATTTTCCCTTGATATATTGTATTTGCAAGTCCAATCAAGTACAGCACATGTTCTTTCTCTATCTTGGCTAGAATTAGTTCATTTTGTCCTTTGCTGATGCTGTCTTTTTCCTGCACACTTTCACTGACTTGTGGCTCCTTTGATACATTCTTCTTGCTTTCATTGTAGCAAATATAAATCATTCCTGGAAAAGCTTTCTTACCTGTTTATTTTATTAGTTTATCAGGGTTAATGCTTGCTGGTACAAATAACACTTTGCAACTTTTAAGCTTCTCCTACTTAAAGGATTTCTGTGGTGCCATTTGAAGAACTATAGGGACTAAATATCTTAAATCCCCAAAGAACTTATTTATCAAAAATGTATGAGTTTCCTTTCATGGAAACCACTTCTTAATAAATACAATCAAGTAGCTCATTGTCATCTTCACCAAATATTCCAGTTTTTCATCCATTCATTGATTATTTCATACTTTTTAATAAGACATATATTTTCTCTTGCTTTTGTTATTATTTGTGCTTTCCAGACTCTGCAGTTTTCTATCTGTTCTAGTACTCGTGTGGTATACATTGCAATTATATCTTTTCTTCTATAAAATGCGTGAGTGTTTTTGAAGATACGTGTTTAAGATAAATTTTTACACAACAGATATATTCCTGAACGGTCCCACATGAACCATAAGTAAATAACTGAAAATTGGTATCTTTCACTTATAATGAGAAAGCAAGGATTGCAATTACAATCAACTAAGAAAGCAGTAAGTTAGTCTAAGATAATATTGCTTCTGAAGCACAGCAATAAAATGAGATTTCAAACACATACGTGAAAAGGGATCTATATCTCCACACTTTTGTCTCCTGCTATCCAAGGCAATTCATTTAGGTTTCAGGCAAATCAAACTTGCCCTAGTAGGAAAGCATGCTTCTTTTTTTTTTTTTTTTCCCCCAAACAGTGTAGTTTTTTAAGTAGCTACAATGACAACTGTAGAATGAAAAGCAAGAGAGTAAAGAAAGGAAAGCTACAGAAGGGAGGCTGTATAGGCATAATCGGGAAGGTTTCAAAAAGGTCTAGAGAGGACTTTCAATATTAGAGACAAGATAAAAAATATTGTATCTTAACACCACAAAACACTTAATTCTGAGATATATAAAATACTTTAGAAAATGTCAGTTTGATTAAAACTTTGGTTGAATAAGAGGTAATATTTTGCTATCATTAATCATAATTATGATATGTTAATTTTAATCAATTTATACATTAAAAGCATTAAGGCTTGAATCATATTGCTTGTTTATTGAATTAAAGACTTCTTACACTAAAACATATTTGCTGATATATTCAAATCAGCAGAACGTTCTTGTGGAGATGTAATGTATGTTAGCAAGAGAGGTTTTATAAGGACAGAACTCCCACTGGTTCCTTGAATAAGATAAACTATCCCAAGAAAAAGCATTCTTTGATAGTATAAATATGTCCAGTCTCGGACTTTTGTCAGGGCAGTTGTGTTAGTTGCTGGAGCTATGAGGGATATTTTTTCACACTCTCAAGTTTCTGTGACAAAAATTCTGATTAGTTCTCAGTCATTTCACAATTAAGGAAAAAAAGCTATGAAATCTAGGTAAACTTCCTCTGCCTATTCCAAGAAGGGTATAGGAGCATCTTTAAGCATCATCTACTTAATGAGATCCAGTTAATTAGCCAGGGGGAGCTTGGAGAGGGATTCAGCTGATCAACCACTAGATGTCAACTTCAGGCTGAACTGAATCATTCCCTCATCTCCGCAGGCAGTACCAGGACAGGGAATTTCAGTTGCTTAAACAAAGGTGTTTAGTATCATTGGGAAAAATGTGGACTGTCTTCGCACTAGCTGGTCATACAGTAATATAGAAAGCAGATCTGTAAAGACAAACATACATGTGCTGTGGTCCCAGTGCCTGCACTGTGTACATGCATTATGCAGGTTATACTTGATGCTAGTGCTTTGGTGGCCAAAGGACATCTTCTGTGTTAGTTTCAACAGAAAGGAGCACGATTTGTATGCTGTGAGATGGCTTCACATTCAAAATGATGTAAGGTAAATAGGAGCAATGGGGCTTGCATCATATGTGCACTTCTGATCCAAACTCAAATTCTAATATATAGGCAGGACTAGTATATATCACTGAACTTTCAGCTGCTATTCCAGAAGGGCACATGTCTCCTGTAGGTCCTGTTTAAAATCTTCCAGGCCTGTGTGAATGTTCTAAGTATCTTACTGAGTCCAAAGCTGCAGAGAGCCCTTGAATTTAGTCAACTGTATTGTAACCCTCATCTCCACTGTACATCCTGGGCATTTATACATGAAACATAGGCACCTACGTTAAGGTGGTGTTGTCAATTACCCAGTCCCACCCAGTGAAATTGATTGAAGTTAGAAAATTCATTGTCAGCCTTTGCTGTTGCTCAGAGAGAACTTTCTGTTGCAGCAACTGGAACTTTTTTTTTCCCCCATTTCTGACATTCCCAATTGTTTCTAAGTTCATTCTGTGCTCTAGTTTCATATATCTAATTTTTCATTTATATTAATATTTGAATAATGTAATATTTATACATTCAGTCTTGGCATCCAGTGAATGCTAATGATAGATAGATGTTCTCTCAGTCCCAGAAGAACCAGCAAAGAATTTTGTTAATTACACATTGCTTATCACATAAAATCTTAGACAAGGATTTGGCTGTGCGTCAAATGCCTCTACCTCACAACTGTAGAATTAAACTATGGAAGATTTCGGTGTGCTCTGTTTTCTGGTTTATTGTAGATCAATGTTTCTAGTTTCTGTAGCTGATAACCATGTGATCTTTGTTTTATCCAGCAGCTAGTAGCCGGACTCTGGAGTGAACTTTGGTAGTTAGTAATGGCTGGAGTTTAAGAGGGTTTCCTTCACACAAATTATAGTATTATTTTGTTCTTTAGACAGATATTCTCAGAAACAGTAATGAAAAACAGGTTGGTGTAAAGGTAGCTGTGAAGACCACATCCACTATTAGCATTCCCAGTGTGGTATGTGTTCCCACAGTAGTATGAGGAAGAAACACTCCTCAGCACCTATACTTACACAAAAGATACATATAGCTATACAGGATGAGCCATCTTATAAAAGGTGGCACAAATCTCTAACTGTAAATGCTGAAAAGATGATGTGAATGCTAAATAACAAAATCAGACTGACAACAATGTCATCCAAACAATTACAATTTGGTTTTCTCATTTTGTTTCCTTTATATATTCCACAACATTCACAGCCATGGGAAAAATCCATCTTCAGGCAGAATGACTATTGTAAGATGAGCTGAAGTGTTAAGAGAAACCCAAAACAGTCAATGATGCCTAGGTAACAGGTCTGGGGAGAATTCAACTGAGGGCCAACCAGCCGCAAACTGGTGTGAGACTTCTTCAGTACATTGAATCCAAATGGCCATTCCATTTTACAGTCCATTAGTTAATTAATGCTTTTTTCCTCATCTCTTCATAGTATTGAAGGTATAACCCGTGCTTCTCTTAATCTCCAATGTATTTTAGCTATCAGATCAAACTGCTAGTAAAAATGAAGTGTAAGAATACTTTGCACGCAGCCTAACACAATTAAGTATCTCCTGAAATGACTCACTGAAAATAATACTTCCAAATTCTGGTGAATCTGAGTCATCTGGTCTACTAGTTTATAAATATCACGGGTACCTTTGCTTGCTTTCATGCTGTCTCTAGTCATTATAGTTCATTAAGATCAGATGCATGTTGCTTTTCTCTGCTATTTGGTTTATTCAAGACATTAAGAAGACACAGGAGTGAGAGAGAAAATCGTGAGAGCTTTTGTGTGGATATTGTTGCTAGGAAACCACTATTTTTATTTCAGTGCACAGGACACTAGTGTCACTCTGAGTCTGACTTGCAGAAAGACAACTTCAGAGGAAGGTATCAGAGATCAAAACCAGAATTAATGAAATCCTAGACTTCCATTATTAAATAGAAGGAGTTATACAAAATACTTCTAAAGCAGCCATCATGACCTATGAGTTTATTTTCTTTTTTAAAATGTGACTAGAATTTTGAAGGGAATGTTGAAGATGTGAGAGGCTTGTTGGTCTCTCCAAAGATGTCTTAGATAATCTCCCATGCCTTTTTCTGTACATACATCATTGTGGTACATCACCATTCAAAGAGAGTGGAGGATATCTGTCTGGAATGACAAGGAATATGTCACTCTATCCAGAACTGTTCTCTTCTGCTCACATCTATCTGTACAACCTCACTTGTACCCTCACGTGCCTGAAAGGGCTTCCTGACTTAATCTAATCAATCTTTAACCATTCTGTTCTTTAAAGACCTTGATAAACCACATTTCTTTTAAGAAAATCTTGATATGTATTTTGTCAAGAGCAATAGTAATGAATTTAGAATTGGAAATCAGAACAAATGCAAATTCAGTCTAAAGCTATGAAATCTATATAACACATGAGAGATTTATGTCATTTAAGGCTCATTTGCCATTCTCATTTTGATCAGATCTTGAGAATTAAACTGTGCATAAAAAGAAGTTGAAGCAGCATCAGTAAAATCATTCTAAAAGTAAAATTTTTTCTTCATTCTTTAAGGGAAAGATTGACAGCAAAGAACAACTGCAGAAAACCAACCTTAGTGAGCTTTATCACTTTCAGTGCAGTACTTCCAAGTTGCAGCATCCCCCCACCTCTCACTATGAGGAATGGGAGTATTCAGCCAGTGGCTGGATAAATAATATGTAAAGTGCCCTTTTCAAGTTACATTATTTGTTAGATTCTGATTTATTCTTTCTCAACAGCAGTTATCTTAGCTATATACTTTTCTTTCTTTTGAGGGGATTGGATACAAAAAAGAAGGATGAATTAAGATTGATCTTATACCTATATTATATTTAAAACAGCTCAGGACAGCCCTGTAACTGAAGTGCAAGAAAAAAACTGTACTGATAAGGTCTGAACTAGATAATACTATGTTTTTATTCTGTCTCTCATTTGTGATGTTCTAGTCATTAAAGCACCCAGAAGATGAACGTTACTAAATAAATAATAAGTTTCGAGCGAACCTTTGGAACACTAAAAAGCATAAAACTTTTTAGCGTGAGTGGGGATTGCATTTATTCCTAAATAAAATTGAGTAGGTTCCTAACATCAAAGTTTGCTGTCTTCACATTGGTTTTATCTTCTTACATTTCTTCTTTCCATTGCCCACTCAAAGTAAACATAAGAAGTGGAAGACATTTTTTCATGAACAATTATCAGAATCAGGTTACCGTTTAATACAAATTTACATGTTAAGGCTTTTTCAGTCATTTTGTGAAAACTGTAGGTTTTTAGCTGCATTTATTAATGTTTCATTGACACAGCGTGTTCTCAGCATAATCTATGAAGATGTCTTCATTAACAAGTAACATTAAACAGGTACAAACTGTACATCAGTGTAGCTTGCAGCAGGTCAAGGGGATTAAAAATCTGATTCCGATCTTTCCTCCACTACAGCACATACTATACAGCTATAACCAAATGTCCAAGTGTGTTCTGGGCTAGATGGGTGTACACCTAGATGAAAAAAAAAAGGTTGGATATAATTTATTATATACATTATTATATACTTTATAAATACATACATATTCTAATAGATGTTTTAATGTTTTTATTAAAATTATTATTTAAATAAATTATAGGTGATAAACACCTGATAATTTTGGTAGCCTAACTGAAGCCAAAATATCTAGGGAGTTTCTGTAATGTGCAATCTGTAATCTTGATAAGAATATAGCTCTTGCTTAAGCATTTGAAAAGAGATTATTAAAGTGAGTGTAAAGAATTATATTTACATCAGTTAAAAGTCAGATTAGTTGAAATTTGACTTGGTGCTTGCTTGATCAAAGCTGAAGTGTTTCAGTGGTCTGTGATGAATTCATTATATTCTATTATCATTTATTCTTCAGTTACAAAACTGTAGGAGTAGCCAGTATCACCTCATGTATCATTTTTACTCCAGTAGTTTGTCATGCAGTTGCTGTCAATAACAGGATGGAATCCATGCTTTATATATATATATATATATGCATACTTCATTGTTTCATAAGGTTTTGACATGTGTCTTCCTGTTATGTAAACATTTGTACATCCAACTCTCTGAAGGTTTCTCAGTGATAAGGACCTACTAGGAGGTAAAATATTTCATAAAAATATTTGTCTGTGTTAGCTTGTCAGTGTTAAGCTTAACTAATTTTATTCTCACAGCTCCTTCTGTGCAACAGAGCCCCACAGACATATTTCTTATGCATCAATAGGTATAAAATGGTATATAGAAATTGTGGATTTCTGATAGGCAAAGACCATAACTTCCAGTGCTTTCAGTGTGATTTTAACATGTGTTTAACTGAATCATATGCTACACAGTCTCAGAAACCAAAATCCAAACATCTGTAAATAGATGCTTTATTGAGTGAAGGTGTAGGTGCAGGTGTTTGATTAAGAGACACCTGCTTTAGATGATCTAAGTAAATGATAGGTTGGGTTTTATGATGGAAGAATTAGTCTGGGGCACATTTATACAGGTCATGATTTTTTTCATCATAATTGGTGGCAGTTAAAAGGTGTAAGAGCACAGCAAAACACATTAACTGAGTGTGAGTTCACACTCTTGTTAGGGCAGAGATAATATAACTGTAGAGTGAAGGATTAGGCCAGTAGAACCTGGGTGGTTACATCCTGGGAGGTGTGTATGAAGCTGCTCGAAGCTTTCCTGGCTGTCTCTGTCCAGTTATGGTGCCTGCAGTTCAAGCAGGAAGGTGACAAGTTGGAGAAGGGTTCATGAGAGATATTAAAGGACTGGAAAACACAATTTATGTGGGATACTCAGACCTGAAACTGTTTGGCTTAGCAAAATAAAGCTGAAGGGGTGACTTTGCAAATACTTCTGCAGTGTTTGTAGAAACAGATACCAGAGAACAGATAGCTCCTCAGTCTCATATCCAATGTATAACATGATCCCCTGTAACTTGAACCTGTTCATATTAGACATAAACCACATGGTTTTAGCAATGGAGGCAATTAATGAGATACCCAGGGTTGCCATGTATTAAATTTTTAAAACTAAGATTAGATTTTTTTTTAACTGAAAGGCAGGCAGCAATTCAAATGGCAATTAATTTAGGTTAGTTCACAGAAGGATGTCCATAGAAGTACCATGCTATTCTACAGTCTGAAAACCTGGATATTATCCCCTCTTACAAATTAATAAAATTCCTATAGGGAATTTTGGATTGCACTACCATATTATTTATTGGGTCTATTTAGTCTGAAGAAAAGAAGACACCTTCTTGCTCTTTACAATTCCCTGAAAGGAAGTTGTAGAGAGGGGGTGCCGGTGCGATAGGACAGGAAGAAATGGCCTCAGGTTGTGCCAGGGGAGGTTTAGGTTGGACATCAGGGAGAATTTTTTCACTGAAAGGGTTGTCAGGCACTGGATGATGCTGCCCAGAGAGGTAGTTGAGTCACCATCCCTGAATGTGTTTAAAAGCCTGAATGTGTTTTAAAGAAGCCTGATGTAGTGCTTTGGGATATGGCTTAGTGGTGGACTTGGTAGAGTAGGCTTAATGATTGGACTCGATGATCTTGAAGGTCTTTTCCAACCTAGATCATTCTATAGTTCTACCTCCTGCAGAACCCTGCAACAAGGAGTATTTCATTGTGTTGGTACATGATGAGGTCAGATCTGAAGTCATCCCATGGCATGACTCCTTTCCAAGGACAGGTCATAAATTGTGACTGCCTGGTGCAGTGGTGCTGCATAGCATCATGAGTGAAGCTGTTTCTTGCATCATCCACGTTCACAGCAGACAGGGCCATCTAATAATTTTGGTATTCACAGTGTACTGTCGCCAGTGTGACACTATAGGCCAGGAAGTTTTGTGCATGAAAAGCTACCCTGAGTACGGTTAGAGGCTAGTATGGTTAACAGGCATTGCCAGAAAGCACTGTGTGAGGTGCAGGCATGTCCCACAGGGCTGTGATCAGCTTTTGGGCACTGCTGTGTGCCAGGAGCCTGCGCAGGTGCATTTACACCCAGGTCTGAGGCAGACACTCTGCTTGGGTGTTGCACAGCACATGGGCTGTGTGCATGTGAGATTTTGGCTGCTTAGCAACAGCATAATAGGGCTGTCCCAGAAGAACACGCCGTCTGTTTAGTCTATAAATGTAAAATGTCCATTAAAAATCTGTATAGTACATCCCCAAAAAACATTGGCGCACTCACTGCTTTTTTAAAGTCAGAGGTATTTGGCATTATTAGTGCAGCACTTTTCCAACACAGCAGCAGTGCCAGAGGTTTCTGATAGACTCTAGCTGTGCAATTCATTGACCTCTTCATCCGCTGAAAACACTCCTCCATTTTTCCTGCTGTCCTTCCTGCCCCATTCCACTCTGTAGAGAGCATCATCAGCCAGGAAATTGCTTCATTTACAGTCAGCCTAAATAAGTACCAAGGTTTTTAAAAATAAGGATTCACAGAGTGTATAGAAAACAACTGTAAGCTGCAAAGCTCGCGTGGGCAAAAAGAGTTGTTTAAAAATTCTGGGTTTAATCTCAAATGTCTTCTTTTATAATATGTCTGCCAGTAAGCTGTAATCCAAGTTAGAAAGACAAAATATCAGGATGCAAGTATGTGAAATCTTATGGACAAATTTGCTAAAACGTATCGCATGTGGCTGTTTTTCTTTTCTTTTAACAAAGGTTCTCAGTTCAACATATTTTACTGAAATTAAAATGTAATTAGCAGAATAATAAATACCTGCTATATTTCCTCATAGAAAATAGTTCTGCATATTAGCTTTTCAGTTTCATATAATAAAATATTATGTCTGCAAATGTAAAAAAATTAGAATAATATGTGGCTATTAGTGTATCTAGCATGCTATTCAGCTGGTGGCTGACATCTACATTGGCAGTACTTAAGTTAGATTTAGCTGACAAGCTTCCACGAAGAAAGTTCTTCTGCAAAAGGAAAAATACTTTTTAAGGGAGTTAGGTATCTTATTTTTTCTTAAAAATACAGTCAAGTGATTAATCAGCATGGCAATTTATAAAACTTGTCACTTGGGTGAGAAAAACATCCATATTCATGGCAATCCATACTTTACTTTCTTCAAACAACATCTCTGGTTGGATTTTGTCCAAGGGTCTCTAACCACTGTTTAAGCAGTTAATTCTGTTTTAAAAGTTTATCTCCTATAAATACTCTTGCTGTTTAGTGAACAGAGAGACTGACATATGAACAACCAAATTACCCATACCAAACCTCATTCCAAATATAGAAAATAGCAAAGTACTAGCACTAGTACAAGTACTAGCATAATCAAGTGGTCTGGATTTTTTCTTTCACATTTAATACACCTTTACATCCACTTAATACCATTGAGGTTTCTGGATTTCCAGTTATGCATTTCTGCAATGTAACCAGTGTGCAACGTTCTTTGTTTTACAGTCATCTGAAGGACATTTAGTTCTGCATTTAGAAAACTTTTATGACTTCTAACCTGAAATGCCTGGATTTAATCCAGGCTTGCAAGAAACTAAAGAAGGTTTAGAGACAGAATAGAAAAGTCTGATGTTAAGGTAATACTAGAGCCAAAAAAGACTTAATGGGTTAAAAGGAACTTGCATCCTTTATTGCGAAGTGTTTGAGTTGAATTAATTATGTCAGTGTGACAGCTGGATTTCACTCCTTTGTTGGGGTATTGACAGACATCCTCCCCAGCACCAGCTGCCCTGGTGAAGAACTGGCCATTTTGTCTGCTTGCTGTTACTCTCTCCCACCCCTCGCTTTCCCATAGTTCCAATTTACCTCCCAGCAGAGCAGTTGAACTTAACAGCCCTCTGGTCTGCTTCAGACAAAATCAGCTAGGAGCACTCATGTGAAATGTCAATAAAGATGATGGTCCAGTAACAGAGTGACAGTGAGGGATGTGAGTCAGGTACTTCTACTACAGCTTCCACTAGCCTTGGATTTTGTTCCAAACTTACAATGCTGCTGCAGTCCAAAAGCTATTTTGGGAACTTTATCCAAAAATAGGTCTTGCTCAGCAAGGTTAGTGAATATAGTGACAATGACATCTGTAAAAGCAGTAAATTTAGTTCTTCTGGACAGAAAACATGCATAGAAATTCAGTATTTCCAAAGGAAATGTAAAAACTTTGTAGTAGGGAGGCACTGATGAAATATATGCTAACACAGCACTTTAACAGCACACAGCAGCAACTTTTAGAATCACTTTGAATGACACTTTTAATGTGGGACATTCAGCTTAAAAATCTGATCTGACAGTAGCTCTCTAAGTTTCTCCTTGCAGCCTGCCCAGTAACCATTGATCTTGCCTTCTCTCTGAGGATCTCATTCTTGTGCGTTCTCTACGCCTATGTCACCTATGTCTTCTGACACTGGGAACCATCAATAGCCAGGCTTCCACCATTTACTTATTTTATAGTAGTCACTAAACATTCCTTTGATTAACTATAAATTTCGGTTAGAAATATATGTAATGCCTGGCAAATCTGTAATTCTGTAAACTTTGCTGTTAAAGACATACTGATTTGAGTTCAGCTTTAACAACTGTCCACAGTACAAACAAAGCTGTTCAGAACTGAGCGGAATTTGACACACTTAATAATAAATTACTAAATTTGCAATTTTGATCCACCATAATTGTGTTCAGTGCAAACACGTTGGACCAAGTGCTAACTGGCCATAGTATGAACAAGCAATATGCTGTTTATAGAAAAAATGAACTCAACTTTCTTGTCATTTGTAAGATTAAAGACACCAGTTTCAGCAATGATGTTCTGGATCTATGTCAGAGTAACAGAGTCCCTTGCTGTGTTTTATCTTAGGAAGGGATTGTTGGTATTGCCCAAATAAATTATTCTTCAAGGGCCTCTGCGTAAGCTTATGGTGACCAAGTTAGGGGCAAGCTAAGAAGCGCTTTCAAAACTCTCTCACGTCAGTGCATGAGAAATCTTGCCTGAGCATGACGTTACTGCCATATCTGTGTGTAAACATGTGTAAACACGCGTGCACACATCTGGCTGCATACATTGTCATCCTTTATGATGCTGAGAGGAGACATAGGTTGCTCCATAGAGTATTCTTACCTTGTATGCTAGTTATTAGTTTCTGTAGCGGACTATACTTCTTGCTTTTGCACACATTATTTGCCCACAAACTCACAGACCAGCACTGGAGTACAAAAGGAATTTGTACCTATCAATTAGCTGAAGACTGACTCCCATGTCTAGTCCCAGTCATGTCTAGTCTGTCTTACCCTTCACTTTTTCATGGACACAAGTGTGACCTGTGGGTCTCAGAACCTTCAGCACCATGCTACTTCAAAGGCTCTGAGGGTATCGAGATCAGCTTTTGCACCCTGCAGCTCCAGCATGTGAAGTAACTGTGTAACTGCAGCCTCATCACTGCCCTGTGTCATGAATTGTAGGCTCTTCTTTGCCTTTTATCCCAGAATCACAGATACAAATTAAAAGCAGTATCTTTATAGACAACTCCTGTTCTGCCTTGGTGGGTACATTCTTTTCTTTTCCCCTCACTGCTTGTCTGACACCTTTATCTGAGTGATGACTCAAGTTTGTACGGCACTAATAGCCGTAATTGTGTATGGCCACTGCAGACAGATGCCCAGCAGTGAAAAGAACAGAGAAATATTGCTAGGAACTGAACTGGTAAGAATCCAACCTCTTCTGTAATAATGCATCCAACTTGTAAGAATGAAAAGTGGCAGTGGCCTTTGGAAAAATTACAAGGCTTTTCCAGTCTAGGCAAGAGTGATGAGGGAAAGGTTTCCTGCCTTTCCAGTGCGGTCATGTGTTCCTCGCTCCTTCTCCCCACCCCACACTTTTTTGCTACTTCTGTCAGTTCCTGTTCTGGTTTTCCCAGGTTCAAATCAGACCCCTGTTGCTTTCAAGCTCAGGTCAGCACTAGGCAAGTCATTGGGCATTACTGTTGCCAAGAGCAGCCAGTCCTCTCCCAGTTGCATGCTTGTACGTTGACAGGGTCAGAGCATGATTGAAGGGTGAGAGATGCACAAAAACAGAGAAGGCTTGAAAGTCTTTGAAGCTTTTTCTTAACTACTCTCACTCTGGCACAGACTCCTGCCTTAGGGGGATGATCCAGTGGAATAGCAATGACCTAAAGCTACTACTCTGCCCACTCGAGCATGCAAGGAGGAGAATTTATCTCAAAAATGACCATATAAGAATAACTGGGCTGCAATTAAATATTTGTGAAATATGTACCTTAACATTAAAAGAACGAGAACTCTATTTTATTTTCTGACTAGAACTGGTTTTTTTCTTAAATACTGAATGGTACACAGAAACAAAAAATGGAAAAATCCTGGTGGGTGAGACCTTTATCTCTTCTCTCATTTATTAGTAGTGCAAATAGAGTAGCTGTCCTAATTAAAAAGAACTTGCCCTTTCAAACCGAGGAGCTGGATTCTGATCCAAATGGCCTTGTAGAAAAGAAATTGCTGAATGAAGTAATTACTCCAATTAACATTTATGCTCCTAATGTTAACAATGTACTTTTAAAAAGAACCAGTAGCATAGGTACGCCTCCTTAAACCATCTAATAGTCTGGTGAGAGTACTGATTTTATCTGCCCTTTGGTTATCAATTTAGACAGCTCTGCTAGGGGTGATTGCATTGTAAATCAGATATCTCAAGAAACTCATTAATGAGCTAATGAACGATAGATGTTTGTAGTGATGGCACAGCTGATAATGCATATTTAGCCAAGTGGTGTACTTAAGTGGTCTGTGTTGTGTATGGAACGAAGTGAACATTCACCAGTAACTAGGTAATAATATATTAGCTATCCCTCAATCTGCTCCATGGTTTTATCTTCCAATACCCAGGATTAGCCCAGTTCCCCGTGCTCTACATCCCTAAATTGTTTCTGTGATTCACAGAACTGTAGTTTGGAGCTCTGCATCTCTGTTTGACTATGTTTATATATTTCTTGTCTCCCTTACCATAAATCATAATGACAGCTTAATTGGTTTATATTACTGAAGCCGTTTGAAATGTGAAGTGTTGCGTAAGTGTTCAAGGTTGTTATTAGTTTGTGACTCTTCCCAACCATTTTCTTTCCAGAATGAAAATTAAAGAGAAATTATTCGCCATTTACAAGCGTAAATACGGTGAATCCTGTCATAAGCAATCACTCAAGTATTACCAGAAAAACCTCTTTGTTTCACAGAATTGCAGTTTTTAAATGTTTGAACTTTGTGTTTCCTTCATAACACAGTAAATCCATTCACTTCACTGGAACTATTTGAATTATGCTGTACAACCAGGGAATCAGATCTTTGATATCTGTGTCTGTGAGAGGGTATTTTCAGTGTGGAATGAATGTCATGGAAAATACAGGAATTCTGTAAAGATTTTGTTATCATTAAAATATTGGGGCATTTGATACATTTAGAATCTAAGATTATGACTTCTTTATTTGACAGGAGGAATGTGTATAATTTCACCAGTTTTTAAAGCACAGTATTATTACACATTGGAAAATATCTTCATTCACAGATGCATATTTTACCTAAAGAAGTTACATATACCAAACTGATCTTTTATTTTCATAGAGCAGTATTGAGTGGAGACTAATGCTCTAGCTTTTCCTTAGGACCTGGCCAGCACTTAACATTACCAGAGAATTTTTATCAGGTGCAGTGTTCAAAAAAATAAGGTCACACAGAGACAAATATTTGCGCATTTAATAATTCCCTTTGTTGCTTCCACTGGCTCACAGGGCAGAGTCAAGAGGTATCTGTGACCAAGTAGAAAAGTCTTTTACCCTAGAACAGGATTTTAGGATCAGAAATTCACCAGGCAGGCAAAACAAGGACAGCCAACAAAAAGTAGCCTGGGGCAACACAGTGTGTCAATGAGAAAGAGAGATAAGAAACACTTGGACAGTTGTGCATGTTGGCTTCAATCTGTAATGACTGTGCAGACCACACATCAAAAACATTTGGCTGTCCTTGACAGAGAACAAAAAAAGCCCATATTTGTCGGCTATTGCTTTTTTATTTTTCCAGTTAATTTTTTTAGGGAGTCAACCTGGTGAATAACAATTCATTTACACTACCTCTGTTTTTAATTATTTATTAACTGCCTTCAGCTAATTATTAGATGTCAGAGAGACAAAGTGAAAGCTCTCTTCATCTTTTAACAATGACTCTTTCTGCAGCTCTCACTGGTGTAAATTCAATTTCTGTTGTATCTTTCTAGAGTAAATTAAGGGCAAAATTTGGACTATCAGCTCCAATAACACTTAATTCAGTCAGCACTGACAGCTGCTGTGATTCTGCAGTTCCGTGCATGCAGACATCTCCATGGCCTTGGGACAATATGTCTAAATTCTGTCATAGTTGAGAAATGAGTGGGAAGCACCTACATCCCACACACTTCTGCAGCAGTCCTATCCATGCTCAGAGAATGCATAATATGAGTTGTATGTATGGCAAAATGCCCAGGCTCTCATGACACTTTACTGATAACCTCATGGCCACTTTCTTGGTAGCCTTGCGGCAAAGGCAAAGAGGCAATGGAAGGTCAGTGTTTATTTAATATCTCACCTTGGACTCCCAGAGAGTGCCTTAGCTACTGGACAAAAGTGACCTTCCATTCCTTGTCTTGGAAGCATGATACTGCAAAGCTTGTAACTCATGGGCCTTGAAGAAAGCAAGTCAGAAGTGGACTGATTATATAGTTAAGGAGCAAGAAGACTCATCAAGTGTGGCCAAGTTCATTTGTTAGAAACTCCAGTACTAGCTCTTTCCCTTCTCTGTTCTTCTAATAACGTGATAAACTCACGCCAGGAAATATCAATTACATAATTTCCCAATATCTATTAGTTTGTTTCTAATCTGAAGTTTTTAAACCTTTTTCTCCTGGCTGAAAGTTGTGTGACAACACAGGCAGGTTGTGATTTTTAGGTCTGAGGATTTCCTCATCATGCATCCTGTTGTAGTAACTGAGCTCCGGAGGAGCTAAAATTCCTTGTTATAGCACGAAAATTCATTGGTGGTAAAGTTATGGATTGACACTCCCATGAGAAAAATAAAGCTCTTCATCTCTTTCATACCAGGACCAAGGTGGTAGACAGCAAACTGAGTAGAAAAATTCCACATTATAAAAAGATACCATACTGGCTTTGAGGAAAAATGGGAGCACAGAGTCTCCATTAAATGTTTAGTGCCAACTATTTAGGATTTAGAATATCAAATTACCTTAAAAGAAAAATCAACCCTGCTGATTTACATTAATGTGGCCAAATAATGTTCTTCTGTTGATGAAAACAGATTTTTTTTCCTTTTTTTTTTTTTTTGTTATTCTTTTGTTTTATTTTGTTTTTTAAAGTTTTGGGAGTTTTTGGGTTTTGTGGGGTTTTTTTGCTTTACCTTGAATTACTGGGAGTCTCTGAGAAGTATTTTTATTTATTCTAACAACTCCTTAAGGGAATAACCAATAGGGAACATCTGTTTTATTCACATTGTACAAGATGACTATCCAGGACAGTCTACAGATGTCTTTTTAGGCACATAAGGCAAGGATTCCCTACATACCTCTCCAACTGGCAAGATAACTTTCTCTGGTAGCAGGTTGAATAAACAAATATAAAAACTGATTGACTACAGGGTTCTCTTTTTTTCTCAAAAAAAACAAGTTTGAAGAAAATGCCAGATGAAATTAACAGTCTAGAGTGCCTTCTTGAGGTTGTCAAGGAAGTTGGAGATGACAGGTTTCCATCTACAATACGGAGAAAATGCCTCTGTGAAATCTTGTATCTATAAATGCAGCTTTTAAAAGAAGCCTAAAGTCCTATTTAAAAAAAAAAAAGAAACACAGAACTGATCAAAACAGGGGTGGTGGCATTAATCCAGCATCTTGTCTCAGGTGAAAGATAAATCAGGCAGTTCTCAGGACTATAAGACCTCTGCAATATACATTTTTCAGTAAACTTCACCTGGTCCCTGTTCCCCTACACATGGCATTTTCACATAGATCTGTAGCGGCTATGAACTCATGTAATGTGCATGTAACCTCTCAAAAAATCCTGGTATACTAACTGTATGTTCTTGAAACTCATTGCCATTTTTAATTCAAAACTTGGATGTGAAAAGCTTAGGGAGTTCTACAGTTTAATTCATTTTGCATGTAGGTCCTTCCTCTCGCTGACCTTCAATTTATCATTTTTAATTTTATGTAAATTTTGTATTCATTTACTTTCATCATACCCCTTTCTTTTTACCACCTTATTACCTAAATACATTTGATCTTTACAGCTGAAATATATTTGAGTTTTCTTATAGGAAGTTTTTAATTTTCTTTGCTTTTCTCAGAATATCTTTTATTTATTTCTTTCTTTAACAAAGTCTGAACCAACACTGCATGCAGTAAAGTTCTTAAATATATTATTGGGTATTTGCATTACATGTCATTCTATTCTTTCCATAAGCTGCCTTCCAGTTTACAGTTCTAGCTTTGTTTATTTAGCAGAAGGAAGCTGCTACTGTGCAGTTAGCTGTCTGCAGTGCTGCCTGTGTATCTCTAGAAAGGATACTCATTTTACAACCCAGTTTCCTGATTTTCATTTATTAATAATAAATTGAAGCTAACATGATGCTTTCCCGTACACTTATATTTTTTAATTGTTATAGTTCATCTGAAGCTGTTGATCAGACTAAACTAGAAAAAAAAAAAAATTGCCTGTAAGTGCTCTTAGTCTTTTGTGTTTCCTTTCCAGATCATTTGTAAGAGCTTAAAACCATGTAGGCACTACTGTCAAAAGTGAGGGACTCTACTACAAGCTGTTCTCTAATATGGCAAAGGACTTTTCCTTCAACAAGAACCTTAGCAATAATATATAAATTATATAAAATCACAGTTCAGTGAAAGTTGGCAGTCTTATAGTTTGTTAAACTACATACCCTCTTACCATTTAGAGATCAGACATGATGACAAGTGATTACTCAAGGCTGAATCCAGACAACAATAACTGGCTCACAAGGAGACACATGTGCTGTGGGAAGAGGTATTTTGGTATCTCTGCTTAACTGTAGCAGAGTATACTGTTCAGGAATTGAATTGTGTGTCTTTTATGGTAAAATAGAAGTTTGAGATTAACTGTGCCATTGCTTTTCAGAAGATAATGTCAGATGACAGAATTGCTTTAAAATGTGCAGAATACTATAAAATAGTTACTAATGTATTTATGAAGCTGTATTGTTGCTCAGTCTTCTTCCAATATCCTGCATTCATATCTCCGTGATTCTTGCTTGTGAAGTTCAAACGCCCTTTGTATTAGTTATTAATTCCTCTCCCTTTGTCCATGATTTTCCTCAAAAAAAGAGTAGCCTTTTAAAGAATTTGGATCTAGATTTTTCACTTCTGATATGCTATGCTCAGTATAAGATCAAAGCGTGGAAGTTAAAGGTCACTTCATATTTACTGGCAGTTGAGAGATCTGTGATGATGTGCAGTGTGTGCAGCACACTGCTGCATCTGATAAGCAGTCATCTCTCTTCTAGGCCGTTATCTAAAATTGATTTGTTATACTTCTCAGAGAGAAATACAAACTTGAAGAATATTTGAAAGAAATAAGGTCAGGACCTTAATCTTTGAGGAATCTTAAAGTAAGCCTGTTCCCTCTCCATGGCCACCTCTACCTGAACTTAACACGGGATGGTTTATAGTTACTTTATCTGAAAAGTGTTTACACTTCAACTCATGTGATTCCCAGGTCTGACAGGAGAACTCTGAGAGATTTTGTGCTCAAGAGAGTTGTATCTGTTCACATGGTTTGGTCTTGGTAGGAATTAGAGGGATGATGAAAACAGTTCAGACAGTATCTGATTCTGTAAAGGTGAAATTGTTATTTCTACTTGCTTCTTGTACTCTTACATAGAATTTTTAGGGACTAGTCTTGTATATGTGCCTAAAATTATAAATGGGCTACTGCAAAGAGCTAAAAGATTAATTAACAAAATCTAAAGAATGCAGAATATTCATTGGATGAAACTATATTAGTACTTGAAAAAAAAAAAAGGACTATGTTAGCTGAAAGAAAAAGCAGCTGTGTAAAATAGAACTATGGAAACAGAAATTAAGAAAATGTAGGGGTCTTAAATATGAAGTACACTAAAGCATGAAGTGACATCTCTGATGAAAATATTAAATTTTTAATTAGATTTAACTTTGTGTGCCTTACTTTGGGATCTTCAGAATTTCTGAAGATCAGAATTATTTTAGGTCATCCTCTATGCAAATCTGATTTACTATATCAGTACCTTAAGGTTACAAAAAATTACTTTCTGCTGATACTTATCTAGAAAAATACCAATTAAGAAATCAAAAAGAACTCATATATCCTGTCTGTCTAGAAAAGAGAGATTCTGACTGGGGGCAGTTAGCATCCAACAGTAAGAGAAGAGCAGGTCTGTCTTGTTGGAAGGTTTGACAGCCCGTCTGTCTCCATTCCTGTATTTGTGAATTTAGAAACTTCCTCTGCTATTGCATTCACTGGGGGCCAGAGCACTCTTGGGCAAAAATCCACAGCTATAATTAGTGATTTAATTTTAATGTAGATGAATAGACAATCCTGAAGCCAGTTATTAAAATGTCATTAGTTGACACAGAAGATAGCATATCTGCCTAATGTCTGTTAGCAGAAGCTGCAGAGACCAACCCAAATGAGGATTCTGCCTGGGGAAGAGTTGAAGCAACACAAGGCATCAAAAATCTCCCTGCATCTGGGAAACAGCTGGACAGCTCCTGCCAGAAAATGCTCAAATGTTTGTTGGGAATGACGGGCAATAACTCTGACCTCTTTGTTCCAGCAGAACCCTGAGATCTCTGGAAAATATTCCTTCTGAGTAGCTTTAGTCATAGCTAAAACCCAACACAGTTAGAAAATAGCAGGGGTGAAAAACAAGACCTTATAACAAGAAGCCCTGGGGATCTCTATAACCCACGAGTATGGAATTAGTTCTGTATATCATGTATAACTCATTCTGACAGTACTCCTGAAGTAAATAAATTTTAATTTGTATTTTTAATTCATACACTAATGTAAGAGCGAAGGTCTGAGATTTAAGCAATCTGTTTTCAAAGGCTTAGTTGGAAAAAGAAGGGCAAAGGCTTCTCTGGAATCTTCAGTCTCTGACTGAAACTAGAGATATTAGAAGTAGCTGCAAAGATCTTAGTAAAAGCATAACTTTGCTTGTAAATGTTTCGGAGGACGTAATAGATGTTAAGAGCTTTTGTTGAAAGACATAATCACAAATCTATATTTACTAATTTTATTTTCCCTAAATCCTGAGAGACCTTTCCTGGCCTTTTTGCCATCTTAATGACAAAAGGTCATACATAAAAATAATACCAGTGTATTATTTTTTATTATACTGAAGGCTTTAGAAGGCTTCATTTTTTAATTCCTCTTACTTTGGCACTACACTAAGAGTTCTGCAACTTTGATCCATCAAGCAGCATTGCAAAACCATCATGAAAATGTATGAAGCCAAGAACAAAATCTACTCACCCAACCTTACAGCAAAGATTAAAAAAGCCCTAATTATAGTATAGTCACCCGTCAAAATAAATTACTCACTCGGGGTGAGTGGGTGAAAAGAAGTTTGCTAGGCTTTCTTAAGGAGGTGGTAATTGTCTTGAATTTTGTTATAATCTATCACTAATTATATTTTAACAACGTCTATGTACAGTTTTCCTCTTTGGGAATTTTACAAGAATTTTCTAAGAATTTTGAGAGAGGGCTTTTTCACTTTGAAAATATTCTGCGGAACATGTTTCATGACATAGAAAAGAATGCTCTAAATGACATGTACAAGTGACCAAAAATGTTAGAATAAAATAATTTCATAAGAAGATGCCAATCGATTTGACATACTTAGATGGCAAAGTGGTGTATGGATATGACAGCACAAAGAAATGAGAGCATGGTGATGCCCCAGGGTTGGCTTCTGATGGTCTGCACAGAGTTTAGGAGGTCCATGGAGCATGCCTTTCTGTATTCAACATCCATTGTACACAGTGCCAGATCATTCAAAGATGTGTGTGACTCATTCACCTGAGCTGTGTTGACCATGAAAATTAACTGAAAGTTTGAGAGTCTACTAACCATGTGTGATTCTTCCCTGCTGGTTATACTGCCAGTGTGTTTGGCCTGCCCTGAGCAATACCAAAACCACAGGCTTTCTTCATGGCTGTCTTTTGGAGGTTGCCAGAAACCTACACATAAATTTTCATCTAAAGAATACTCAATGCATGGACTCCAGACTGCAGCAGACTTGAACCTGACATCCCAGGGCTGGCAGGCTGTGGGCCACTACAGATGGGAGATACTGGTTTTAGATCTCCTTTCATTGTTTCTTCCAAAACCTATTTTTTGTTAGTTTTTTTAGTATCACTTAGACGCCAACTTCACTGTAGAATAGAATCATAGAATAGATTGGGTTGGAAGGGACCTTTAAAGGTCATCTAGTCCAATCACTCCTGCAATGAGCAGGGACATCTTCAACTACATTAGGTAGCTCAGAGCCCCGTGCAACCTGAACTTGAACATTTCTAGGGATAGGGCATCTACCACCTCTTTGGGAAACCAGTTCTAGTGCTTCAGCACTTTCATTGTAAAAAATTTCTTCTTTATGTCTAGTCTAAATCTACGCTCTTTTAGTTTAAAAACATTACCTTCTGTCCTATCACAACAGGACTCCAAAGTCCTTGTCCTCAGGGCTGGCCTCGATCTCTTCGTCCTCCAGTCTTTACTGACAGTGGAGGTTGTCCCTTGGCCTTGTTGAACCTCATGAGGTTCACATGGGCCCACTTTTCAACCTTACCCAGGTCCCTCTAGATGGCATTCTGTCCTTCAGGCATGTCAATCACACCACTCAACTTGGTCTGCAAACTTGCTGAGTGTGCACTTGATCCCACTGTGTGTGTCATTGATGAAGATATTAAACAGCACTGGCCCCATTATGGACCCCCAAAGGACACGACTTGTCACTGATTTCCATCTGGACATTGTTTATAAACAGATCTAGACTATAAACAGATGCTTCTTGATGTATGCAATAGGCCTCTAGTCATAAACAAATGCAGCTATCATCTTTGAATAAAACAATAAAATCTTTGAATCAAATAAAATATTCACATTTATTCACATTGTTTTTTTATTTAAAAGTTAAGCTAATTTCTACCTACTTAAATCTCTACAACATTGTGATGTTATTTTTCCATATGTATTTGTTTGTGAGTTGTTAAAATATCAAATGTAACTCTTTCATACAGACAACAATTAGACTTCAGAGTACTTTCCTCTTACTTTATTACCACTAGTGAGTGACCACGAAAGCAATATGTAGAGAATTAACATTCATCATAACATTTGAAGTTATGGTTCTAAAAACTGAAAAATAAGGTTCTTCTTTCATTTCCTACAATTGTGACTGACTCACACAATTTTGACTGATACTTCAGCAATTCAGAGCTGTATAAACAGTACAGACAGATCAATCTAAATGAGTATGCTGAATAAGCAGATGAAGGGATGTATTTGTAGCTGGATATTGTTTTATCCCACTCTAAAAATAAGCGTGAAAAGGAATGTCTGTCTCATTCTGGGCTCAGAATCTGAGTCACACCGTAGTTGGAAGTATTCATATTAAAAGCTTTTGGCTCTGGAACACCTCTGTTTTTCTGTCTGATTGTTCATTCTTACTCTAATTTCCTAATTCCTAAGCACCACTTTTAACTTTCCATAATGCTTACATTTTTAAACTAGACTTTTTCATTTCTTAGATGAGATCAATGGAGTTTCAGGAGCCAAGGACTCTCCCAGCAATAACCCCCTTCCTCTACACTGATGGTTCAGGCTGGCCCGTACCAGGAGCTAAGGGACTGCAAGTCAACAAGGATAAGTGTAGAGTCCTACACCTGGGAAGGAACACCACCATGTACCAGCACAGGTTAGGGGTAGACCCACTGGAAGGCAGCTCCAGGGAGAGGGACCTTGGCATCCTGGTGGACAATAAGACATCCATGGGACAGCAATGTGCCCTTGTGGCCAGGAGGGCCAATGGTGTCCTGGGATACACAAAGAAGAGTATGGCTAGCAGGTTGAGGGAGGTTCTCCTTCCCCTCTACTCTGCCCTAGTGAGACCACATGTGGAGTACTGTGTTCAGTTCTGGTCTCCCCAGTTCAAGAGGGATGAGGTAATACTAGAGAGAGTCCAACGGAGAGCTACAAAGATGATGAAGGGACTGCAACATCTCTGATGAGGAAAGGCTGAGACAGCTGGGGCTGTTTAGCCTGGAAAAGAGAAGACTGAGAGGGGATCTTATTAATGTTTACAAATATCTGAAGGGTGGGTGTCAAGTAGAAGGGGCCAGTCTCTTTTCACTTGTGCCCTATGATAGGACAGGAGGTAGCAAGGTCAAATACAGGAAGGTGCACGTAGTTCAGTCTCTGTAGTGTAGCACAAAATGGAGCACATCGTGGGAGACACATTTGTAACCGTGTCTAGTAATCAGGATTACTACATGTTGAGCACATTGTTACAGTGACTATCAGTAGATCTGAGTCTTGTTATCATTTCAACATGATGATCCTTCTGCTTCCTTGCTACCACCCAAATGCTTTGTCATGTTCCTTCCTTAAGGGTTTACCTTTTCTCAGGAAGCAAGTTAGGATCTATTGCTTCATCATCAAACACTTCATCATCAAACACTTCATCGATAAAATAAAACTCTTACAGTAGTAAGACTTACCTCCTGACATTGGTGAGCTCAGGTTAAGGAAAAAAAAAACCTGCTTTGTCCTCCTTGTTTTCTCCTTTTTGTGCTTCTTTTGACTTTCTGACTTCCTGATCTGGTCTCTATGATCAGGGTTAACCTCCCCAGTAATTTCATCTGACTCCCTCTTTGCAGAGTCAGGTAGACCATTTCATACAGCTTAGGGATGGCAAGGAATACTTGGTAATTTTAACTGTGCTGTGGCTTCTAAGCCATTTGGCAACAGAGTCAAATAGGTTGGGTTAGGCAATCTTCAGTGTTCAGCTGCACTCTGAAACAGGCTGGGAGCACTGAGGCAATCAGGCACAGCAGCAAGATGGATTAAGCAGTAGTAGTTTTCTGCAATTAAATACATGTTCTGCACTGCCTCTCTGCATGAAGGCTTTTAGTCAGGTCCAGCGCAAAGAGCTTAGCTTAAGCTCTGCTGGCTTAAACTGACCCCTCGACTTTGTTCTGGGGTGGCAGAGGAGCGTGCACACGTTTTTTAAGTACAACGAGGAGGCACTTGAGCAGCTGCATGGAGTCAAACCAAGGGAAACTGTAGCCCCGTACTCGCTACTACTGCCCCTTGGTAAATGTTAAGGCAAAAAAATAGAAGGACAGGGAAGGCATGCAGAGATACATTATATGCTCCACCAATCTGTATTGTATAGAACTCTTGATTCAGAATTTGTACCTTTATATTTAATAGGCTTTCATGATTTTTTTTTTTCCCCTAGGACTCTGTATAATTGCTTTTTGACTGTATTTATCATACTGGCAGCATCTAACAGTGAATGCCACTATTCTTTTATGCTGTGTGAAAAAAAAACCAAACAAACTACTTCTTTTGCTTGTTTTAAACCTGCTAATTTCATTGGGCATCCTCTTGTTCTCATGTAGTGAGAAGCCAAGCATCCATTCATTTATTTTCTAGGCACTTTCCCAGGGTTGTCTTGATTTTATACATATCTGCCATATCCCCTTCAGTCGTCCCCTTTCCAAGCTGAAAACTCAAAATCAATTTAAGCAGTTCCAAGTTTTAATTGCCCTTCTTTAGATCCCCCATGTAGTTTTTGAGAGGCAAGTACTAGAACAGCAGGCAGTATACAAAAGGGAAGGTAGTATGCGGTTTTGTATAGTGCAATAAAGGTGTTTTCTGGTTTGTGCTCCATCTCTTTTTTTAAAGCTCCTAACTGCTGGGTTTTTTGACTGCCAATGGGCATGGGATTTATGTTTTCTTTTAGGAAGATTTTTTTTATTATTATTATTAATTGCTTTATTTAAACACAGTTGAAATTATTTGTGTTCTTTTTGTACTTACAGGAAGCTGAACATCATTACCTTATGATTAGTGTTCCAATAGTA
Organism: Ceryle rudis; assembly: GCA_033439905.1. Taxonomy (NCBI): domain Eukaryota; kingdom Metazoa; phylum Chordata; class Aves; order Coraciiformes; family Cerylidae; genus Ceryle; species Ceryle rudis. The sequence continues at coordinate 25,960 of JAAGNO010016246.1, read as the reverse complement.
ACATCTTTAACTACCTCTGTTCTTTGCTCAGGAAAGATCAAAAGGCTGCTGTTATCAGAAATTTTCCAAACATGGCTGCAGTAAAAGTTATGGAGTTTAAACATTTAATCTCTCCATTATGCCTAGATATGACAATTGCTAAGGCTTTATGAGCGTCTCCCATTAGATCTAATGCTAATTTCTAAGGCTTATGCAAGGAATTTCAAGACATTGAGGAACTCTTTTTGATAGGAGATACATTGATTCTAGTATTTCTTTAATGGAGCATTGTTCCTTCATTGAAATGGCTGTGTCTCTCATCCTATATATTTTTTTCCTTTGGAACTGTGTGGTTTCTTTTTATCATTTTTATGATGCATTGGATATGTCAATAGCTGTAGACCAGTTTCTTATTTTTATTTGTATTGCTTGTTAATATATTTGAATAAAAGATGGATGCATGGATGAATGGATGGACTGATAATAATGCAAAACTCAGTTTAAAATCAATGGTTACTGGATTATAAAGAAAATTACATGTTAGAGGAGAGAAGTTGGAAATTATACTGCATTTTCAGTTTGAAACTAGAAGAGTAAAATTCTCTTTGGCTCCTAATTCTGAATGAGTAGTTTTGATTCATACATTTTCAGACATGACATATCCATAGAATATTTTTTGTCTCAGTTGGAGTGAAAAAGTGTTTACTATTCAAAAACAGAATGAGCATGTCCTTCATTTAAAAAAATCTTCTCCTCTATTCAGGATATTAGTATTACTGCTAATTACTACTGCTCTCAATTTTGTATGACAATGGCCAAAATAAGAACAAAGGAAAAAAGCCAAGGTAGTGCACTTTTAGTTTCACAGTTTGTATCACACTTGTACTATAAACCTGGGATTTGTGTGCTTATATTTATGAAATCAGTGGTAATCACTGCATAATTCTCAAGTTTTGTGCAGCTTATGGTATGTGTGGTACGGATTAACTTTCAGACTGGTAAAATGGCTTAGATCAGGGAGGATTTTTTTCATTGAGGAACCCTTTCTTTAACATATATATAGTATTTCTGACATGTAGTCTCACCTATAACACACTCTTAAGGAAATACAAAAGTAGACTTCCAGCTGAGCACTACCTTCAAGGCTACCTTCAGGAGTACCTGGTTTCAGGTACTCTCAAAATACCCTGCTTTGTCAGAGCTTAGAAGTTTGACTCTGACCAGATCTGATTTCAGCATGTTGTGAAGGTACAGTTTTGCAAGTGGATCAATGTCAACTTTCCTTCCCCTTTTAGACCCCAAATCCTGCTCCTCTGCTTTAACCCTGGGAGTCAGAGAGACCTTCTGCAGCCTAGGGGAGGGCAGGTCACAGGCAGCTATCCAAAGGCACAACTCATTGCCCTGCTGGTATCAGTGCTCTGTGTTAAACCGGCTGTCATCTCATAAGATCAAAAGAAATTCTTCAGCAAGTCAGTTTTTCATTCTGCGATTCCTAAGCCCAGAGTGTGTATGAGCGCCATTAAACACAGTAAATTTTTCTAGAGTATTACAATTACAGAAACATCTGTGATGAAGACCATTTTGCTAAATCAGTGTGAAAAATTCATAGGGTATTCTGTAGTTGCAAGGCTGTTCAATTGCTTCCCTGTATTGAGGTGGTCATGTGGCTGAACACTGTAATTCATTGAAAACACGGAGGAATACCACTACTAGTAATACTTTTTACTTTCCCTGAAAAATGCATCTTATGGTGGTTTACTGTGCAGATAAAACATATTTATTTATTTGTGTTAAACTCACATGTGGTTAAAATAACTTTTGCCAGTTGCTACTATTATTTGATCACACAGGAGCCCTAAATTGTGGCCTAAGAACTAAATATTGGGCATATGGTCTACAGATATCTTCAGCAAACCAATATCCTTACATAGGTGCTTATTAATTTGGAAAAGTTTCTCAGACCTGGACAGTATTTTTAGTTTCCAGTACTACCTGCTAAAAATCTACTTGTGAGGCATCATCTTTACTGCCCTTCAATGCAAGTTCAGATGAAAAAAGATAACTGCATAATTACTGTGTTTTATCTTTATGTCTTACATTACGCTTTGTGTTTGCTTCTAGAAGGAGCTTGTTTGCTTGTTGGTGGGTTGTTTTTTTGTTTTTTTTAAATATTATTTCATTATTTTAATGTTTTGGTTTTATCCCTGTTTTTTAAGACAAATTTGAGGCATCAGTAGGAAACCAGTTTTGAGACCAGATGTGCTAGAAATGCAAACAGACAGATATTGATAGATAAGATCAGACCATGGTCCATCTAATCTAATAATCCTGACAGAAATTAGATAATTCAGAGGAAGTTGCCAGAAATTTTATGAGAGACAAAATAGAGGGTAATCTGTCAGCCACCTTAATTCTTCTTGGAATTTCATAGTACTTTGAGATAATTTTAAGTCCTAAAGCAGAAGGTTTCAACTTCTTTTGAAAATATATTAGCATTAACTATACCAAATCTGGAGCTCATGAATAGCAAAAATGTGACAAATATGAAAAATGAGATAGTGCAAGCATTACTGAAAACTGCAGATCTCTGAATCATTGAACCATTATTTACTTTCTAAGCAGGTGAGAGAATTTGAGGGAGTGAAAATGATATAATATAGTGAATAGCCAATACTTTTACGGTCCCTTTGTTCCTTCAGAAATTCATATATTGTGGCATAAATGTTACAAAACTAATTTGTCCTAACCAGCAGTTTGAAATAACAGCTCTGGTAAGCTGCCCATTTGTCAGGTATTTGGATGAGAGGACTGTCGTCTTACCCTGTTAATGTTTCAGGAAGTGTTAATATGGTATTTACTTGTGAGCATGATTTGATCACCAGTGCTACCACCAAGAAAATTAATTATCATTTAATGAAAGGTGAATATTTAACTACACAGAAAACATCTTGAAGAATCGTGTTATTAGCTGATGAAACAGATCCTACCTCATATAATGCCATTAATCTAAGGCAAAAGAAGAAGCAGCAGCATATATATTTCTGCAAATTCATGTGTTATTCCTTTTCTTTCCAGACAACTATTACGGCACCCCAAAGCCTCCAGCAGAACCAGCTCCATTGCTGTTAAATGTAACAGATCAGATCCTCCCAGGTGCCACTCCTGGTGCTGAAGGAAAACGTAAAAGGAATAAGTCTGTGAGCAACATGGAGAAGACAGGTATTGAACCACCAGAGGAAGAAGAGGAAGAAAGACCTGTGGTGAATGGAAATGACGTGACAGTAACACCAGGTCCGTTCTTCCTTCTTACTTTGCAATGCATTTGTTATTCTCAGAGTCCTCAGTTACCTCCTTCTGCACTGAGAATATACGTGTTCAGGTAAGGATGTTCTTGCTAGACTGGAACCCAGGAATTCTGAATAACAGGATTTCTCTGAAGCCTACAACGAATTACTTTACCTCCATTCTGGGGAGTCATCTCACCTCAGCTAACTTAAAGATAGCTGTCTCTGAACTACTCCCTTTGAACCCTCTTTATAGATGAAAGATAAAAATGCCTACTTACTGAATACAGTTCATGTGACCTTTTTTAGATCTCTAGATTAGGAAATCAGTCACAAGTACCTACTTCTCTCCATTGACTATAGAGGGAGTCTAGAGATCTGTAATTTGGTCAAAATGAATCTAGACTGTTTCAGGTCTCCTTGTTCTTGAGTGGTGATACTCACAAGTGTTCACTACATTATGAAGTGAACTTCTCTAAATTGTTTTGAAACCTTAGCAATATTGTGGAAGACCATATTAATGAGTTTCTGGCAGTGCTGATGAAACTTAGTTTGCAATACTATCAGGAAGGACTCTTTCCAGCAGTGTTCAAGAGCCTGCGTAAAGATGAGAAAGATTGCAGATGTCTAGTCCTACAAGGCAGCTGTTGTTTTATCCCTTGGATCATAGTTCTTCAGAAAAAGAGGAGCTCAAGATACTCACTGGTATCCTGAGTGAGAGCACTTTTCCCAAGCAGGTAATAAGCTTCCCCTTCAGTGGTTCAGCAAGTCATCATTTTGCAGCACTTAATCATTTTTATTCTGAAATAGCATTTAAGCGATAGTTTTGTATTGTTGTTGTTCAAGTAGGAAATTAAAGGATTTAGACTTCTGTAATTCACTGAGGAGTAACTCTATGAATCCTTTTTGGTGAACACAGAAATTCAGAAACAAATTATTAACATGTAAGTCTGTAGTGACAATAATAGGGATGAGAAAATGAAATGGATTACTGCAAGTTCTTGAAATGTATAGGCCAATGTGAAACAAAAACTCTGTTACCTAATGTTCAAAGCACTGTAAAAAGGATTTTCATACTGCAGATTCTATATATACTTTTATTTCTTCTACTGTGTTAGAAAGTATATCGTACTGAATATCTTTCCATCGAGGACATGCTTGCCATCTGCTTTCCTGTAGTTGTTGCCTAACATCACATGTAAGGGCAAATCCCTGTGCAGAGTCCACGTACAAGGGGATGCCAGGGAGTGGTTGGGTGAGAATGGATCTTGTTCTCCCCTCTTGGACTGCCAAAGGTCTGCAGCTTTTCTCCCTGGCCATTACCATCACGTGCTGTACAAGTCTTGCTCATCCCTACCACCCAACATTGCCTCTGTTGTCACTGTCCTGATAAGCAGGAAAGGATGAAGCCCAGAAACCCTTACATCAGCTCTGGCTCTGTTGCCAGGATACTTCCACAGAGAAAGAGGCAAAGGCAGAATTTTATCTCTGATGTGTATTGTAGAACTCATTAGAAAGATTATTCATTGCAGTTATTTGAAATGTGCCACAAAATGGACCATTGCTGAGGAGCAATTTCCAGGGCAATGTATTTCAGCTCAAACTGGATCAAAAGGCGATATTTACCTGTTTTTCTCCTTGCATTGTACACCTATAATTTGCTTCTTCCAGGCAAATTCTATTGAGTGATGACGAGGCAGTACCCAAGAAACAGTCACTGGCATGTGCTGTGTTGCAACATGAAATACATGAGCATCAGTGTAAGACAGCCCTCCTCCTCCCCCTCCTCACCCCCCACAAAGTAATTCCTGTAGGTGTGGCCAGCAGAACAAGCACTGCCTGTGTTGGCTCTCATGGTTTCATAAGCAGGGTTTTGTTGTTCAGTTACACTGATTGAGGACTTAAGGGATTGTAGCAAAGCAGCTCTGTACATACATGCTGTGTTGCCTTTGTTGGGCAGTGTAGCTCCCACGGACCCTGTTACTGGAGTCATTTTCTTTGTGAGCTGACAGAGTCTTAGCTACCTCTAAAATGTATGTGCATTTGTAGTTTGTGTCTTTGAACAATCAGGAAACGCAGAATGTTAATTTTATTGTTTTTTAAAGTCTTGGTGGAGGGAGCAGTACAGTTTTTATAAAGAAGCAATGAAGGTAGGATATTTATTATTTCCAGTTCTTTTAGAAAGCATTTTCTATTCTAAATGCTTCAATTCTAATGGGAGTCTTTTGTTAAGTACAGGTCTCCTGGGACATCTGAAACTTTGATACATTTTTTGTAGATGTTCAGCAACTTAACGGCTTTATTAACTGCCAAAGGTATCAGTCTGCAACTCAAAGGATTGTTCTAACACTTAGGACTTCTAGATTGAAATAGTGACAAATTTGAATCAAATGTTCAGAATCTGAAGAAAATAAACCCATCTTTATCAGACCAATAAGTGACATTTTTAGTTGCAGAGATCTTTGTGCTTTTGGTGTTATTTTTCAGACCACTTTTTAGTGCCTGTCAAAGTAATCTGTGCATCTTTATTAATAGGGATATTTTTTTCATTAATTCAGTTCCGCATACCTTGCTTCATAGGCCATCAGATTTCCCTCAGATAGTTGTATGACAGACTGGAGATCTTCAACCATGATCCATATTTGTCTTCTTGTTAATTTGTGCTGCTCAATGCATGTATTCTTTCTGCTTTTTTGTCACCTGTCCTTCAACCCAGAACCAAGTAGAAATCCTTCTCATTTCTTCAGAATTGGGCTTCTGGTCATTTTAGAATGCAGTACTCTCAGTCCTTCATCCTCGATCAATTTATCTCAGGATAAAATAGTATTAATTAGGAGATGGTATTTATCTTATCCAACATTAGTAATTTATATGCCTAAATGCCATACTTTTTGCTTGAGCTACTTTTCTCTGCTCTCTTTACATAGAGTAAGGAGAAAGAGACAATTCCAAAGAGTAAGAGACCATAGCTGGTTTAGGTACCCATTTTAGGGGATTACTTCTACAATCCAGAATGCTTAGTTCAGCCTACAGATGCACAGGAGTCTAGATGGCTAAATTTAAATGAAGAGCCCTACTAATTCCCAAGCAGCATATGAGAGACATAATCTATAGATTATCTGTTAAGATGGCCAAGTCTGTTTCTCACATGTAATGCAATTGCCCACATTACTGGACTTCTTCCTGCTGTAGGTTGGGTCTCTGCCTTTCACTGGTTTGGTTGAGACATCTTGCACCTGAGAAGCCTAAGACTTCAACACTAGCAGTGCTGCAGGTTCCTGGGCCCCCACATAGATGCTTGGTGCAGTCTTGCGCTGCTGATGGGCTTTCAGGCAGGGTGTGCACTGGCCAAGCAGCTGCCAGGGCTCAGCACATTCATCTGGCAGCTGACTGCTCATACTGTGAATCTGCATGCCCTTGCTGGGAACCTGCTGCATTTGCCCATGGTGTATGTAGTAGCCACAGCTTTGCAGATATCCTTTCAAGGACCCAGGTACCTGTATGCTGTAAATACACTGATAGTGTTGCTATCATGAGCATGCCCTGCACTGCCTGCTCCATAATATCTGTCTGGAGGAGACTCACTGAGATCTGTCCTTAGGTTTATAAAGAGCTCTACCTTCTGAAGAAAAACAAGCAAACCAAAAAAACACACACAAAAAAAGGCCAGGTTGGATGGGTTTGAGCAACCTGATCTAGTGGAAGATGTCCCTGCCCATCACAGGATGATTGGAACTAGCTGATCATAAGGTTTCTTCCAACATAAACCATTCTATGATTCTCTGACACTGCATTGAAATGAAAGATTTCTGTAAAAATGATGCTTCGACAAAAGAGGTCAAAAGAGTTTTGGTCAAATTGTGACCTGCTTGTCAGACATTGTTTTCACTCCTGCTGCTGTTTGTGTCTGCAGAGAATTGTCAATCTTCTTCAAAACTAGCATCGTGATTTGACACTGTATTGGTCATGTCACACTTGCTTCACACTTCTGACTGATTAAGTATTTTTGATCCAAACTCCAGAAAAAAATACACTAACATTGAAAGAATGATTATGTATGTGCATTATTCTGGCATTAGTTGAGCAATGATAAGTTGCACCCAGAGAATGGAAGTTCTGGCAGGCTCAAATAAATTGAGGCATAAGATATGACATAAAGTTTTAAAATGATCATACCATGCCTTAGGTTAATGAAGCAAAAGGCTGGAGTCCCAGTGCTATCAATCACCATGCAGCAGTCCCAGGCAACAGGTTGAGCTTATTCTTTTATTATTGCACAACAAAGACAGCCAGAGGCATGAAAATAACACACATGGCATCCTAGATCCACGAGATTTAAAAAACCCCAAACCAACTAAAAATGGTATCCACTGATATTTTTGTTGTAGGTGTGTCCTCTAAACTCAGTTTAACACAGCTAGGTCACAACCTATGACCTACAGAATACCCTGTGCTCCTCCAGTCTCCATGTCTCCTGTTTTCCTTCCCCCACATCACCTCCTAGCTCTTACTGTGTTGGTAGTCAGTAGGAACAGGCCCTCCATGCAAAGCACCAAAACCCAAATGTGGCTACAGTTCTGTGGGAAAAGGAGCAGCTCAAAGGCTGCAGAGTGATATTTTCATAAGAAAATAGATGCACATAGCTCATCAAGCGTGAGTTAAACTACTGTTGTATCCAACAGTTATTTAAAGTGGATGGACTGTTTCCTGTGCAGAATTTAACAAATTAGACATTTAGATACAGAAAGGGTATAAAAAGCTGCAATATTTTATTTAAGGACCGCTAAAACCACTCCATAAATCACTCTTTAATAATATTTTCTTAATTTGTTCTCTGCTGATATGGCTTAGGCCATCTGAGTTAGTTCTTTTGCAAGAAAATAATACATTTTTAAACTTTACTGAATGAATGAATAATCTGCAGCTTTAAAATAAAGTGACAAGGTCCTCTTACATGTTTAGATGGTAAAATTCAATAGTTAGACTGTAAATAATAGAAACAACTTTAGGTGCAAGCAATAGCATTGATGAAGGTCGTAATTGTGAGACTATCACAACATAAATACCACTTATATTTAAAAAATAGTCACCATATTGTCTAAGAGCTGTATAGAGAGTATGTCATATCAAGCAGTAATGTTTTAACTGCTGGTATTTGAAGCTGGAGTACTACAGAGATGAACTTACAATATGTAATGATAAGTAAGTATTTTTAACATACAGATTATCTTGTTCTCGAAGTTCTTTGTATCCAACATGAGCAATATCTTGCTGGTGCTTTACTGGTGCCTGTTCTGTCACTTCCCAGGATGCTCACTCTTGAGATATAATGCTAAACTGCTTTTGAAAGCTTGACCATGTAATCTGTTTTGTAGGGAGACAACAGCTCTAGTAGACTATTACAACAGCTCTAGTAGACTATTTCACTTGACGTAAAGTCAGTTGATATTTTTTTCTTCTAGTGACAAAAATACTTCTGGTCTCATATTATGGTACAATCTTAGGATCTTTTTTAATATCATACATTCTCTGAAGATAAGGTATTTGTGCTCACAGTGTGTTACTGTAGTATTTCAAACTTCATTTCTACATTTAAGTTACAGAATCACAGAACATTAGGGGTTGGAAGGGACCTCGAAAGATCATCTAGTCCAGCCACCCTGCCAGAGCAGGATCACCTACATCAGATCACACAGGAACACCTCCGTGTGGGTTTTGAATGTCTTCAGAGAAGCAGACCCCACACCCTCCCTGGGCAGCCTGTTCCAGTGTCTGTCACCCTCACTGTGAAAAAGTTTCTCCTTACATTTACATGGAACCTTCTATGTTCCAGCTTGCACCCATTGCCCCTTGTTCTATTGTTGGACATTGCTGAGAAGAGCCTGACTCCATCCTCCTAACACTTGCCCTTTATACATTTATAAACATTAATGAGGTCACCCCTCAGTCTCCTCCCACCTAAAAAGACCCAGCTCCCTCAGCCTTTCCTCATTAGGGCGATGTTCCACTCCCTTAATCATCTTTGTGGCTCTGCTAGATTTGAACCAGAACCCTGGGTTGGGGTGTTTGTTTGTTTGTTTGTGGGTTTTTTTGGTTTGGTTTTGGTTTTTATCAAATCAAGCATTATATATGAATATATTAGCAGAAAGAAATCCAAGTATGAATGTCTACCTTACCTGGAGTACATGAATGATAGACACATACAACAACAGATAAGATGATACTGTAGGGTTGTTTTCCAGATAAGTGTGACTAGGCTCTCCATTGTGTAAATGTTATTAAATGGCATTAGGCAATTCTACCTTAATTGCTTGGATTTTAGTCATCATGATGTCTTCTCCATTATCAAACCTATTAAAAGATAATGATCCAGTAATTAATAATACATGAGATTGGCTTTAAAATAATTATATTTTAAAGTTGTTAAATAAGCATCAGGTTCTCTTTTTCCCTGCTGTATTTTGATAGCAATTTCAGTCTAAGACAAGTTCAGAATATTTCTTCTAATCCTCAAGGCTTAATTTTATCAATTTTTCTGCCATCATGATGGCTAGGATTTGTTAATACAGTTGTCGAGACCTGTTGAAAATAAGATCTTGAATAAGACGACTATTACCACTATCATGGTAAAATCACAAGACACGGCAGTGTCACCACATCTGAGCTCTAGGAGACCAATTGGCTGATCATTGGCCACTGTGAGGGATGCACCCATGCTCCAAATTTACTTGTTCTGCTGCAGTTGTATGTACCATGTGGCTTTATGTCTTGTCTTCACATTAATCTGTACAGCATGCTTCCTGTAGTAGAAATGTGTTCAAGACTGCAAGTAGCCTTAGAAATACAACTCACAGATTTGTCCATGATGCTTGAGACAGATGAGAACTTACATTTGCTTGTCAGAGATAAGAACAAAAAACCTAAATAATTTATCAGCAATTGCATTGTCCCATTCTCAGAGAAAACTGAGACCATATACCGTACTCTCTGCTTTGCAAGAAATGTATGTGTATTGGAAAATGTTTCCCCTATCCATGAGTCTTTTCTCCTCAAGACTAAAACCACATGGTTTTCAGACTTTTTATACTTTCAAACTTTGTTGGTTTTTTTTTTCCTCTGGACTGTTCCCCATCTTCCTTGACAGGAAATTCTTGAAACTTGGTGCGTTACTCCTGACTAAAACATACTGTAGGTGAAAGTGGAGGGACCTGTGTTGTATCTGCTTACTCTTCCTGCCTATTATACTGTCTTCCTTTTGCAATAGTATCATTGTTGACTGAAGATAATCACATCTCTCACACATTTCCATACCTCCATTGTATTTTCACTATGAATTCTGCCTAGACATTTGCTCCCCATCTTGTATTTTTACAGCTGACTGTAGTATCTTTCATCAGACAGATGCCACATATTTTGGAAAACCAAGGTGAAACCAGAGTGGAGGGAGGGAGCTGGGGGTGATTTGGGAGCGGTAGATAAGAAGGGGACTTCAGCTCCCCTGTGATCCTACTGCTCTGCTGTGAGATGCAACTAAGCAAGACTTGTGTTTGTGTTTATTTTTTTCCCACAGACAGATTCACATTTCCAAACAGCTTGATTGTAATACCCTGTAGTTCAAGTGTGGGTTAAGATTTAGCAGCATGAGTAGAACTATAGACCATCACCCTGTTCAAGACTGGATCTGTTTTCTTTCCACACTGTTTTAAAAGGCTGTACGTGTAGTGTCTAAAGTCTTCTTTTTTAAGATCATGAAAGCTGTATCTGCCATTTCTCCCCAACAAGCAGCACCTGTTACTGTCATGAAGAGAAATAAGATTACTTAGGTACAATTTCTTCCTGAAAAATCTTGACAATTATATATCACCTTTGAGGAGCTTATATGTAGGTGGTTTGATTGCTGGTCCCAACATCCTTGTAGGAATTAAAAATAGAAATGTGTGAAGTTACAGTTTCATGGGTCTCCCTCCTCCTTTTTTACAAAAAGACATAAAGGCCCAATTGAACAAATTATTTCAGAGGGAACTTAGATGCTTGAAAATTAGAAATATAAAACTATCTAAAAACTTAAATCATATATACTTTGCTGAAACCAGGATTGTGTCTGTTCTTCCTACGTTTTCTCCTCTATGAAGTCTCAAGGGTGTAGCCATTACTAGGCATGAGACTGATTCATTGGTTTCCTTGGTAGCTCGTTTCATTTCATCAGGCTCTGGAACTGACTTTTACCTGACCTGTTCTCTGCCCACTCTACTCCACATTCTTTAGCCCTATTGCTTATGTTAATTATGTTAGTCACTTAATCACAGGTAATCTTTTTGCAGTAGTGACCAAGGCAAAAAAAAGCACTAATTGCCTTAGTTTCTTTATGCGTCATATACTATTAACTTTCCTTCCTTCCCACATAGTGGACTGAGTCTGCTTCTGGTCTACTCTTTAATGCACTTAGAGAAAGTTTTCTTGTCGCCTCTAAAGTCCCTGATTGTATCGCATTTTCTAGACTGACCATCCTGCTTTGCTATTAGAAGCCAATGTTGTTTTTCTGTGTTTGTCCTTAACCATTTAATCTAGTTGTCACCTTTTGTAAAATTCGATCTCAAGAAGTAGACCCTTGAAAAGTCATGGCTTAGTCAAAATGACCTCTGATTATACTTAGTATTTTTCTTTTTCATTAGAACAATTTGTGCTTCCATTCTTAGTATTAGTTATTTAATCTTTACAATCTCTCCTGAGCACCTTTTGCCTTACCATTTCTTGACATATTTTTTTTTAATTCTGTGAGTTTATTAAAATCTGGAGTTTTTAAGACCACTGTTGTTAATTTTTTTTGTTGATCTTCTTTCTTCCTCTCTAAGCATCACAAATTAGATTATTTCACCTAAGTTGTCTTCCACACTCTACATGTTCCACACAAGTATCTACATAGTTCCAATGCATCTTCTAGACTACATTGTTGACTTCTTTTAAAAACATATTTGTTTTCAGACAAGAATAATGCACATTTAGTCTCCCAGTATTGCACAGCTGGTCACTATTTAGCTGGCTTGGGGTGGGTTTTTGTCTTTTTTTCTTTGTGGTTTTCTTATGTTTGTGTTCAGCAAATGCTGTAACAAGTACTGTTAAGTTCTAGTGTGCTTGCTTAGTGAAAGTACGTGTAATGGATTGTGGGAACTGATAGTGGTAGAGATACTGTTGGACACCACATTTTTTAATTTCAGACTTTATGGAAAGTAAATTCAATAAAAAGTGCAAGATCGAGTACTGAAAAAGACATGGGAAAGGGAGACTCCTTCCTGAATATATTCTTGGTCACTGTAGCAAATAACCACATTGGGTATAGGAGGCATTTGGCACTGATTGTGGGAAACTAAGCCTCCCACAGATTATATCAGCAATTAAATCACAATCACTTTCCATACAGTTAATGTATTGCTATGAGTTGATGGATGTTATATTGATTGCTTTGATGTAGGGATATAGGTAAAGCAAGTAGTGGGTTTTTAATTGGAAAGGATCTGTTGTCTGTAATAAAACAACATGGTAGCTGCTTTATGTGTGTATAGTTTGAAAAGTTAAGAAAGTTGAGAGATAAGACAGTAGTGCTGCTGGATATGAAGCTGCCTTCTTCTCACTGCTAACTGCTGGTCTGGAAGGACTCCTGGGACTAAGTGAGACAGAACTCTTTGGCTTCTTTCTTAGCTCTTTATTAGTTTCTTGTTTCAGTTTGGTTTCATTGCTTTATTTTCTTTTATTGCGTTCCCGATGAAATGCATCATCAGAGGGACCCTTGTGTAAATCCAACAGAATGGGTTTTTTTATTTCAAGACTTGCAGTTCATAGAATATTCCTTGGAGACTTGCACCTGATAAGTTCTTCACCATTACCTTGGATATCCAAAACTTGTAATTTATCTTCTCTTGTAGAATCAAGTGAACATGAAGAGAAGAGTACAGGTGTCTCAGGTGAGGTATCTTCCACCCAACCTTGTCCTGCGCCAGGATATACTCAGCCTGAAGAAGCAAAGGAGGATATGGATGTAACAAAGCAGACTAAACCTGAAGAGAATGACGACTTGGGCCCACTGCCTGATAACTGGGAAATGGCTTATACAGAAAAGGGAGAAGTCTACTTTATTGAGTGAGTTTTATTTCTTCTCTTTCTAACAGTTGTATCATATTTAACTGGGTGGGGAAATGGTTTGTATGGTGGAATGGATCATTTCCCTCATTAAAACAGCAGGATTGTTCTGGCTGTTGAGGCTCCTGAGAACTGGTGGCAATCCCTGCATTGCTGATTCACATTGAAACATGTTATTTTTTAAGATAAGTACCTGGACTGCTTAGCAGTTTGATGGCAGCATTTAAAGTTGTTTCTTCTGTTGAACAAAGGCTTTTCTGCTGTTCTGGTGTTTATGGGAAAGTAACACAATCGATAGGCTCTTCCTTCCTTATGTGGACAGAGGTAGAGATGGTTGATCTTTTTGCCAGTTTAAAGAAAGAAAGATAGATGAGCTAAAAGCTAGCTAGTGGACAGTGGAGTTGGACCACGCTATATTTAGAAATAGTAAAATAAATGAGTGGACAATAAGGAGAATTAATTATACGTAGAAACTTTTTCCTCTAGGTAGACTATACATATCTGTTGCTAGTTAGCCAACTCATTGAACAAATGGATGTGAAAGTTCTTTCTTCTCTAAGTGCTGTCATTAATACACATCACCAGAATAAGAACACAGCAAATGAGTGAGTTCATAGAGCATCATGTGCCACAAAAAAAAGAGAAGGAAGAAAAATCTTCATCAGCAGAACACTACTACAGAGGCAGCAGGAGCATTGTGTTTGCTTTAAAGAACTGCCTCAAACAATTTGGAGTGTTAGCCATTATTCTGATGATTAGTAGGTAAAAAATAGTATCTGATGGTGTCACTTCTGCTTTAAGTCCCTTATTTCATGTAACAGTTTATTACTATCACATGAAGTGTAAACAAATGTTAAGAATAAAGTTTGTGCATGTGATTTTTCATAAACACCGGGATGGCTGCCTATAGTTTCCATCTTGTACAAGGCTGGAAAGAGCAGTAACTATTAAAACTTAAGTGTCTTTGCCGAAAAGGGCGAAAATATACTTATTCTAGAAAAAAGAGTAATTATAGTAACTTTGCCCAAGCAGCAGAGAATAACTAGGATGGCCTCAGGGCTAGCTCAAAACCTTGTTTCCTCCTTACCTCACTCCCAAATTTAATTTTTCTGCACATATTAAATGCTCTGACAGAGAGCAGACTGAATTATGTGGCACTTTTATCTTACTTGTAACAAAAACCTGTGATATGTTCGGGGGATGTGGGATGGGATGATGTGTAGGTCACTAACACACTGAACTGTGGCAGTGGTAAATTTTGCAGCAGGCAATTTAATAAAAAAATAAATATACATTTTGTAACAAATACAGTGAATGCAAATAGTCCCATTGTTCTACAGAGCAGCCATTGCGCTCCACAAATTCCTTTGATGTTACAGCTTACTTCCTTTCCTGGAAATGCTCTGGTTTACACTGCGGTTCTGACAATGCTCATCATTCACTTCCACTAAATGAATGTTATGTGAAGCAGAGAAATCAATCAGAGGTGCAGACTGGATAGAAAGACTGTTGTAAAGGCTCCTTGCCTTTGGGATTATATTCTTGAATAATGTAATTGCAAAAAAAAAAAAAAAGCAATTAAACATCTGTAAAAATACCAGATTATTTACTAGAATCTAGCAAAGGAACAACTCTTTGATCTTCTGAGTTTTCACATTACACAGTCTTCACAGGGTTAAGTAGGAATGCAATGCTGTGGGGATGCTGTTAAATTGCCTCTTTGTTTACAAGTCACTTTGGTTAATGGCATGAAGAGACTCCATTTGCTTTCACAAAAAAAAAAAAAAAAAAACGGAAAGATAAAACGACAACAAAAGCCTATTTGTCTAACAACATCTCCCTGAACAGTAGTAAAGATTGTACTAGATTATTAAATAATAGATGAAAAACAAACATTTTTAAAGTATACGTCACAATGGGTGAGAAAAAAGTCACACTAGGTAGCATCTTTTATTGCTTTATTTGGGGCTCGTGTGAATTGTGCCTTGAAACCCTAAGGACTTCAAGCAGTAAGCGATCTTAAGTTCCAGGTTGTCACAGGTATACCCAAAGGTCTTAGATTTCATGACAGCATTTTCATTCATTCACCTCAGACTAACCTCTAAAATTCATGTGACCTCATTTATCAAAACTGCCATCGGAAGTAACATGGCGGATTTACAGTGTGAGAGGGAGTGACTTCATGGGAAGAAAGATAGTTGTCTGTAAACAGTATTATTTATTTGTTAATCATTAATGACCCAGTTAGCATTTGTAAAGCACACTGGAAGGAATTCCCTCTGCCTCAAGGACTAAAAAGAAAAAAAAGATCATATACTGAATTCACTGAATGATTCAGAGGATGGTTGTATTTTAGAGCATGGCTTGGTCCGTTTCTTCCTTTCTTTCTGTTTTTTTGACATAGGTACCTGACCTTATGTTTACCTATATACCTACCCTTCATAGACAGAACAGGAAGAGCACCCCTCCTTACTAAATACTTACCACTGTTTTTCAGGAAGAGCCACTTAAATACACTTCTTGGACCATTTCCAGCCTCCCTTACATATGAATCTGAATTTTCAAATACAGGCACACACCACACAAATGGAGTCCATCTTCTACATTTGCTTTCCTTGAGAACATATGCTAATGAGAACATGCGATAATTAAAACACTGTATATAAATTGGAATACCTCCAAAAAAACCCCTCCAGTTCTGCTCCTTCTTTCCTACTTTAAATACAGCTGATGAGTGTGACCTATTTTGGCATATGTAAATAAATTGTAAACATCACTGATTTTCAGTTTTGCAGTCTCCCAGGGGTAAGAAAAGGCTGTAATTCCCCGTAGCCTTCAGACCTCACCTTGCCACATACTCTCCAACCAGATACTAGAGACATGAGTGTTGTGTTGTCCTCACAAAGTCAGCAAACACTGGCTGTGTTGGATCCCAGGTTAACTGGTATTTGCTGTGTTGGTTCAGGTCAGTGTTGAAGGGAATAAAAACAGACAAAGATTTTTGGTGCATCTGTTATCATGTGCAGTCAGCCTTAAACATGTCCCTCACCCAACTCTCCAACTCCATCACATACACCATTACCTTATAGACTGTCCTGTAGAGCTGTGTACACATTATGATATTTATAAAAGGCAGAATTGATTTTTCCTCCTTCAACTCTCCAACTCCATCACATACACCATTACCTTATAGACTGTCCTGTAGAGTTGGTTACACATTATGATATTTATAAAAGACAGAATTGATTTAGCCCCTCTCCAGCTATATCCACCTATATGCAGCAGAATTCTCTGAAAGGGGTGCAGGGAGAGTAAGACATTAAACCAGGAAGAAATGCAGTTTTTTAAGCTGCGTTACAACTAAGACTTGATGAATACACTCATGCATAATACATAGTCTATAACAAAAAGTATTTAACTCCATACTGTTCAAAACCAAATATGGTTTCCTTTGCTTATACTACATTATTAATTTTTTTGGTAGAGGAAAAAAGTCTAGAATAATCTCAAACCTCTGTAATACATCTTTAAAGGATCATCTTTGACTTGTGGTGATGATTTTTAGGAGAATTTGGCCTCATGAGATTTAACAAACCACTTTCCAGTACATCTTACAGTCATTCACTCTCTTCCTGCTTCAACACCTACTTCTCTGGGCATAGTCAGCATTGCTTTTTGGTGCTGTTGCAATTTCTTTTCTAGTTGTTAATGCTGCTTTTTTTATGAAAGCACCATAAAAGACTACAAAACAGCTATAAAATAGGCCTCTGCCAAAGACTCTCCTCTTCACAGTGAAAAACAGCCATTAAGTTTCTGAATACAGCTGGTGCTATTTCAGGTGTTTCCAACTGCAAGTTGGAAAACTAAAATCCTGACCTACTTTGTTTCTAAGGATATTGCTACTGATTGCAATGGGATCAGTATTTCTTCTCAGTAGTTTTTAAGGTACGAAGTCTTTTGATTGCAGGAAGGACATACCTAACATGTTGCTTACTTGAAGAATCATGATATATATAGCTGTTGCTGGTTGCACCATCACCATCGGAAAGCAGGATATACTAGTTAAGCCTGGCTACACAGTTACATTTGGTAATTTTATCTTTTGTACTAGAAGATACTAAAAGTACTTAGATGGAAGTACACCCTCCTATCTGTTTAGGATTATTTCTACACCCTGCAGTAATTACTCAAACTCTTACAAGCTATCTTGGCATTTTAGTGATCATGTTACATCATCAGTGTATCAGCGCATAATATTAAAATTCGTCATGTTTTGTTTGCATGGTTATTTCTGCTACTTCAACTATGTAGCAATTAAGATGAAGGATTTTGTTTTTCCACATGATTTTTTAATACTTCTGATGGTATTCTTTTTTGGGAAGCAAGCCATCATGTGTCAGTATGACTTTATTGCAGGGACAATTCTGAATCATCAGGGGTCTTGTGAATATGATCATAGATGTCCATAATTCTTTTTCCTTGATTATATGTTTTATTGAGTGAGTTAGTTTTGGTCGGCATAACAATGATCAGAACTCTAACGTTCCTTGGGGTTCAACGTAACATACAGTGGGACAGGCAACAGAAAAGATCTCTCTTGGTTTCTTTCTCCTAACACCACTTCCTTGCATCATGAAAAATTAATTAGGAATGGGGAGATAGTAGAACTGGAAAGAATTCAGGGAATGTTGAATTTTTTCTTCACTTGCCTTTTGATGTTATAAAGACATTTGCAGTCTGTACTACTGGTATATTCTCTCACTTGCTGCTTTTATCTATGCTGACATCCAGGTCAAACTGCCAGCTCAACTCCTGTTGTCTTTCCTCACTGCCTTATTTCTCATCTTTCCCCCAAAGGTCTTTGCTGCTCTGTTCTGCAGAATTCCTCTTCCATCACCTTTCCTCTGATATTTGTAGTGGTATTATAAATTTTCTTCTCTATATTTATTGGACTAGAAGATTCACCTCACCTGGCTTGCCATATAGCATTATGTATCTAGTTTAAACCAGTTGCCAAGACTCCTTCTGTGGTCAATGGAGAGAGATGATTACCTCCAGAGGCATATTTATCCTTTCCAAAGATAAGAGCATAATTAATTTGCCTATATGTGGGTGCTTCTACCAGTAAAGATCCCTCAGATATCCAAGGGTACATCTGCAGTAGTATGAAATTTGTATCAGGAGTACACTTTTGAAGAAAATCTGGTTGTCTCCATGCACTGTGATTTGGTTCACATTTCAGAGTACATGAACTTTCAGAGGAAACTAAAAAGAAAGGTGATCTCTTAAGAGTGCATTTAAATTGTTCCCAACCACTGAACCCAGTTCATGAGACCAGATTTGAGTTAAACAGTCTGATTTCCTTCTGATCTAACCCATGTCCTTATCTAAATTAGCAATACCAGTAGACTGGAGAGTGAAACACTTGGTTCTGATGACCCAGCATCCACAGCTACTAGGTCTTTTCAGGTGCCATGAGCTGTATGCCTGTGAATGGCTTGTAGAGCATTAAGTGAGCTCTTGCTGTGTATCATCTGGTTTAAATTCAAGTGCAAGAAGCTTACAAGCTCAGAGAATACTCAGTGTGTAAATGAAGATAACTGAGAGATTCACTTGAAAAGTGACCTCATCTGAGCCAAAGCACTACTGTAGAGTCATACTAATAGCTCAAGACATCTCCATGAATGTGTAAGATATAACATAGAACGTGTCAAAATCAGTGCCATTCTGGAATGGCAGCTGGAGGCCATAGAACCTAGTATGTCACTCAGAGCATATGGTTAGGTCCCCAGTCCCATTGGAAGATAGGTGACATATTATTTTGTGTACGTGCCTTTCCCTTGAATAAGGAAAAATCTTACACAGTTGTGTAATTTATAGATGTCTGAAATCACATGAAGCCCATTCTTTGTCCCAAGTTAACTGCCCAAGTTAAAAATTGTGATTTAAAAAGCAGAAATTGCTGTAGAAGACTTTAGGCATTTATATACTCCCCAGCAACATCTTACATAAGCATATTCTGCTCCTGCAAATGCCTAAGGGCACCACCACTATATCTGGGCTGAGTAGATAAGAATATAAGCACTTATCCACTGCCCAAGGCCATCTGGGATTCACAGGATAGGTAGCCCCAAACCTGTGTCTCTTAAGGGCCACATACTCCAAGCACATCTAATGGACTGACAGCATGAAATGCAATACAGTCATAGCTGCTGCCATTCAAACCGTAACTGGAAGACAATGCCCTTTTGTATCTTCCTACATGTATGCAAGAAATTTGGGAAAAGGATGAATTGCAAACTTGCTGTTTTAATGATCTCTTTCCTGTCACTGTTCCCCTACACAGAAATTACTTGAAAATCATAATTGTGCTGTGTGAAGAGCTCTGCAGATCTACAGATCTTATGCAAAAGGAGGGAGGAGTAAGCATTTTAGAAGTCTAGTGACCTACAGTGCACTTTGCTTGTCTCATATACTCCCTTTTGCTCAACCTCATAGAATCATCGAATCATCTAGGTTGGAAAAGACCTTTAAGATCATGGAGTCCAACCATTAACCCTACTCTACAAAGTCCAGCTCTACTTTGGGATATGGCTTTTAAACACAACCAGCACTCTGGGCAGCATGTTCCAATGCCTGACAACCCTTTCAGTGAAAAAATTTTTACTAATGTCCAGTTTAAACCTCCCCTTGTGCAACTTGAGGCCATTCCTTCTTGTTCTATCATTAGTTACTTGTGAGAAGAGACCAGTGCCTATCTCTCTACAGCGTCCTTTCAGGTAGCTGTAGAGAGTGATAAGGTATCCCATCAGTTTCATCCTCTTCAGATTAAATAGCCCCAGTTCTGTCAGCCGCTCCTCATAAGACTTGTTCTCCAGGCCCTTCACCACTTTATTTGCTCTTGTCTGGACCCACTCCAGCACCTTGATGTCTTTCTTGTATTGAGGTGCCCAAAACAGAACACGGTATTCAAGGTGCATCCTTGCCAATGCTGATTACAGAGAGACAATCACTTCCCTGGTACTGCTGGCCACACTATTTCTAATACAAGCCAGGATGCCATTGGCCTTCTGGGCTACCTTGGGCACTCTGCTGGCTCATATTCAGCTGCTTGTTGATCAAGACCCCCAGGTCCCTTTCTGCCAGGCAGCTTTCCAGATGCTCTTCCCCAGGCCTGTAGCATTGCCTGCAGTTGTTGTGGCCCAAGTCCAGGACTCTGCACTTGACCTTGTTGAAGCCCATGTGACTGGTTTCAGCCCATCAATCCAGCTTGTCCAGGTCCCTCTGAAGAGCCTTCATACCCTCAAGCAGATAGATGCTCCCCTCCAACTTGGTGTCATCTGCAAACTTACTCAGGGTGCATTCTATGTCCTCATCAAGATCATTGATAAAGATGTTAAACAGAAGTGTTCCAAATACTAAGCCCTGAGGAATGCCATTTGTGACTGACTGCCAGCTGGATTTAACTCCATTCACCACCACTCTTTGGACCCATCTGCCCAGCCAGTGTTCTACCCAAAAGAGATGATACCCGTCCAGGCCTAGGACAGACAGTTTCTCATGAGAATGCTATGGGGAACAGTGTTGAAGGCTTTACAGAAGTCCAGGTAGACAACATCCAGTCTTTCCCTCATCCATTAGGTGGGTCATCTTGTCATAGAAGGAGATCAGGTTTGTCAAGCCTTTCCTGAACCCATGCTGGCTAGGCATGATCCCCTGGCTGTCCTGTACTCAAGATGAACCTCTCCATAATCTTCCCTAGCACCAAGGTCAAGCTGACAGGTCTGTAGTTCCCTGGATACTCCTTTGGGCCTTTTTTGCAGATGGGGTTCACATTTGCTCCCCTCCAGTCCATTGTGGACTCTCCAGTTATCCAGGACTGTTGGTAAATGATGGAGAGAGGCTTGGTGAACACATCCGCCAATTCCTTCAGTACTCTTGGGTGTAACCTGCCCGGCCCCATAGACTTTTCTATGTTTAAGCAGTGAAGCAGGTCATTGACTATTTCTTCTTGGATTGTGAAGGTCTCATTCTGTCCCCTCTCCCTGTCTTCCAGCTCAGGGGGCTGTGTGTCTAGGGAACCAGTTCTACTGCTACAGACTGAGGAAAAGAAGTCATTAAGCACCTCAGCCTTTTCCTCATCCCTTGTCACTATGTTTCCCCCTGCATCCAGTAAAGGCTGGAGATTGTCCCTAGTCCTCCTTTTGTTGTTAATGTGTTTATAGTAACATTTTCTACTGTCTTTAACAGCAGTAGCCAGGTTGAGTTCTTGCTGGGCTTTGGCTTTCCTAATTTTCTCCCTGCATAGCCTCACTGTATCTTTGTAGTCATCGTCAGTGGACCCCTCTTCCAAAGGCCATAAAATCTCCTTCTGTTCCTGAGTTTCAGGCAAAGCTCTCTGTTCAGACAGGCCAGTCTCTTCCCTACCTGCTCGTCTTTTGGCACACTGGGACAGCTGCTCCTGCACCTTTAAAACTACCTTCTTGAAGTGTATCCAGCTTTCCTGAACTCCTTTACCCTTCAGGACAGCCTCCCAAGGGACTTTGTTGGTAAGTCTCCGAAACATGCCAAAGTCTGCCCTCTGGAAGTCCAAGGTGGCAGTTTTACTGACCCCCCTCTTTACTTTGCCAAGACTTGAAAACTCTTATCATTTCATGATCGCTATGCCCAAGACAGCCTCCAACCATTACTTCCCCAGCAAGTGTTTCTCTGTTCACAAGCAGCAGGTCCAGAATGGCACCTTCCCTCTTTGGCTCTCTCACCAGCTACATCAGGAAGTTATCTTCTACACAATCGAGGAACCTCTGGGACTGTTCTTTCTCTGCTATATTGTATTTCCAGCAGACATTTGGGAAGTTGAAGTCCTCCATCAAAACAAGTGGTAGGAATTGTGAAACCTCTCCCAGCTGCTTACAGAGTATTTCATCCACCTTTTCATCCCAGTTGGGTGGTCTGTAACAGACTCCCACCATGACATCAGCCTCCTACAGACTCCCACCATGATAGCAGCCTTGTAAACTGTTATATTGTTATGTATTCACAATAAAGACCTAAACAAACCCATATGTGCTGTCCCCAAATACACTGAGGCAGCACACTGGTAAATACCCATTTTGAAAGGCCTTTCACAATAGCATGCAAACTACATACCTTGCAAAAGTCACAATTTAGAATATGTTTGCAGTGTTTTCAAAAGACATTAAGGCTATTACTGTCAGTAACTACTTTTGAAATAACCTTCAAAAATGTTTCAAGAGATTGTCTGAGAGTTTTGTTCGTACAAGAAACTTTATCCATCAAAATGCTTTAAACTGTCAGATTATTAACACAAATCTGTTATGTTCAAATCTTAAGTAAAATAAAATACTGTCTAACAAATAATTTTAATTAAAAAGATAAAAACTTGTTAAATAAGAAAAGCCACACTCCTAATGTTATTTACTTCCTAAAGGTAAGGAGGAGTATCCAGTGAGATTCCTGGAGAGGCTCGGATCCTGGTATCCAGCTCCAGTTGTGATAACAGGGAGCTGGGGCAGAAACAGTCTCTGCAAAATCTTAAAAGCAGAGCTACAAAGAAAATCTGGAGAAGAACAGGAGGTTGAGTCAGTGTTTCTGGGAAGTAATCTGAGTTTTCTATAATGCTGTTTAAACCAGATGAAGAATATTTTTTCACGTAAGTTTAAAATTATCTATAACTGATATGAAAGGACTCTGATTATGATAAACTATTTCTGCTGGTGCAAATACTTGGCAAAGCAAGAGGATTTAGGTTAGCTTGGTACTAATTATTTTATTGACTTTTGGCTACGATATTAAGGTTCACTTCTTTACTTCATGACTTTTTAAAAAATTATTTGCCAATTTGCAATACACTTTAGGTCTGTAAGCAGTTTCTGTTTTGAATAGCAGGTAACAAATTAGAATTAATTAAAAAATTACATATGTCCACCTGCATGAAGGAAAACCAAAGGAATCCTTCATTGACTGCTTTCGAAGTTTTCAAAATTTGCTCTTAATTTTAGACAGATTCTAAGACAGACATTGTTGATTTGCCAGCACTTATCTCTTATATCAGTAGTCCTAGCTAATAATAAAGGTCATTGAAATTGTGTGAGAATGGACTTTCTAAACCTGCCCTTTAAAGGTAAGGTATGGTGATTGCTGAGTAATAAAGCAGTAGCCAGTGGAAAATGCTGGTAGAGCCACAGCTGTATTTCTCACAGGATGCTTTTGTTGCATCACTTCGCTCTCATTCAGTTGGTGACAACTGCTCCAACTGCCTGTTTGTGTGTTTACTCCACAACTGCCACTGCTATTCATCTGCAATTCATTCATAATCTGTAAATCCCCAGTCCCTTTTCCTCTTGGTCTGTCTATAAGACTTTCCAAATGGACACACATGATCAGACCGAGTGGTGAGGCAGGTGAGTACATTTTACAATGATTTTAGTGCTTAAAAAGCTTTAATGTGCACAGTTCATGCAGCGGATATGTGTTAATGTTACTTTTGCCACTGGTGTTAATTTGGCCATTTGCTCTTCCTTTGTTTTGTTTCCCATAGTTCAAACTTTCCTATCAAGTTTTCTCTTAAATGATATTAAAAACTGTTTAGGAGATAAATAGTGCTTCCCTTTAGCTTTTACAGATTCTAGTCCATTGCAGAGCTGAAGAGGGAATAGACAGAGCCCTGGGACACAAGGGAGGTGGTGACTTTCCTGAGATGTCCCTGCAGCCTCTTCTGGGGCATTCAGCAAGTTGGCCCCACTGTGCTTTTCTTCTTGCTCTCATTCCCGACATGTCCTAGCTATGTGGGGAAGAAGCTGCCTCATTTTTGTTTCTATCATTGACTAACCCCAATTTTAGTCCTTTCTGGAAGACAGGTAGCAGGAGGTTGCACTGAACAACTCTGCATACTACTGGCATGGCACTGGGTATAGCAAGAGCAGCATTGCTCCAAAACCCACAACTTGAAAGCTGACACGAGGGTGGTTGGAAGAGTACCCTGACAAATAAACCTCCTGTGTAGGACAGAAGTAGACATGTATAAAAAAACACTATGCTGTAATACAGGGCTTCTTATTTCCCTCTTTTACTAAGAGCAGTACAACAGTTTTCACTTCTGTCCTCATTACAGGAGCATGTCTGTGTTGTGTACCTGGTTGCTAAGATGACTGAAGCAATCAGCACTATGTAACACTGAAGAGGACATTGATGGTACTGTAGAGGTGTTAGAAGACAGGTGTGGTTGATTCTGCCTTCTTTCAGATAGAGTCTGTTTTCAGAGCAGCAAAAGATTTTTTATACACTGGAGCACCTGTCTGGAAGCACTTAAAGTCCCATTGCAAGACATAGCATGTGTGTTTAGTATAGATAATAAAGAGGAGAGGCAGAGAAAGAGAGCAGGCATAGAGATGGGTGAGGAGGAGAGGGATGATTTTCAAAAGGTACTTCGCTCCTTGAATTATTTGTTATCAATAAAAGCTTTCTCAATAGGTTTGAGAGACAGTAACTGGAAGAGGAGATTGAGTGCTGTAAGTGCTAATCTAGATGAGATACCATCTTCATCCTCTGAAATTTCTCTGCAGATTGAAGGATCACTCTTCTCTTGGAAAAGCTTTTGACTTTTTGTTTATGATTTTGTTCAGAATGTCCACAGTGCAAAAAAAAAAAAAAAAAAAGGAAGCCATCAGTTCTGGGTTTATGAAAGCCACATTTATACTGAAGGGAAGTGTAACCATTTGCTTGTTCTTGCTTTCAGCAAAAGCCTTGAAGCCTGTAAACCAACTAATAATTCACATTTTTAAACAGTAATACTGAATTAGGCTTATTTTCAGATTGGCACCTGTTTTTACAGATACCTGAAAACTCATTTCTCAGGTCTTTTCTAGGAATGTCATAAGGATGTTTTCAGTGCTGGTGAATTGGCCTGTTCTGATGATTGGACTTCTGAGGGAAACACCTGACAACTGACTTGCAACATAGTTGGCTTCTAGTACTGACTCTTGCCACTGGCTTTTTTGGTTGCTGTGGACAGTCACTTGATGACTCTGTCACTCCATTTTCCCACCTTTAAAACAGGGGTGATGATTTTTATTCGCTTTGTGAAATGCTTTGAGATCCCCTTTATACCACAGCAAACATTACTAATAGTAGTCATATACCATAGAATCATAGAAATGTCTGGGTTGGAAGGGACCTCTAGAGGTCATGTAGTCCAACCCCCCTGCTGACAGCAGGGACATCTTCAACTAGAGAGGTTGCTCAGAGCCTTGTCAAGCCTCACCTTGAATGTCTCTAGGGATGGGGCCTCAACTACCTCCCTGGGCAACTTGTTCCAGTGTTCTACCACCCTCATGGTAAAGAATTTCTTCCTTACATCCAATCTAAATCCATTCTTTTCTAATTTAAAACCATTGCCCCTTGTCCTTTCACTCCAGGCCTTTGTAAGCAGCCACTCTCTCCAGTCTGTTTATAAGCTCCCTTCATGTACTGGAAGGTCGCTATTAGGTCTCCCCTGAGCCTTCTCTTCTCCAGGCTGAACAATCCCAGCTCCCTCAGCCTGT